>JAJVSH010000222.1:247560-271165 GCA_021460005.1 Tetramorium alpestre
CACACACACACTCGCAAGGAAGCAGAAGATAAGCGCGAATTCGGCTGCCGCCGAATTACACCCTTATCGACCGCGTCGGCGGATCCTGAGATGAGATCGATAGTGGGACCGCGACACGAGGGAGGGCCCGACACAGTGCCGAGAGAACCCCGGAGCCTCATTGTCGTACGAGAGCTCGACGACAGCGGACGATCCCGCTTAGAGTTACCGCATCGCCCCGCCGAAGCAGATAGAGAAAGAGAGACGACCCGGAGGAGACTTCCCGAGGAAGGCGTACTGGAAGGTCACCATCCAGCGTTTAGATAATCACGTAAGGACGAGACCGGGCACGGCGGCCTCCGATTCCATCACATGGAAGAGAGCCTTACCGCATTAGAGTCACGATCGCGGGGATGAGAGTGATCATTGTTCGCGAGGAGGCACGCCTACCCGGGCTCGTCACCGTAGGGTTTCCGGTATCTTTTATTTCGATATTTCATGGGGTCTCTCGCGATAAATAATCTCGCGGACAGTCCCGTTAATTTCATCGGTCACGCACTCGCGTTGCTGGTTTCTGCGTGTAAAGTTCATCGGGAAAATTCGGCGCCACGTAGCGTTTGATCCCGCTAAGGATAGTTCGGTTGCGAGTAACATCCTGGCCTCGCCAGAAATCAGAAAGCCCGATAGTAACGATTGCGAACTTGACGTAGTAATTACAGCTGAACTTGAGATTTCGATACCAGCCGCCACGTGCGGTATAATTCGATATATCCGTCATATCGTTCAATATATTTGTTAAAGAGATTCGCGCTCTTTTTGCTCGTTGCGATCGCGCGTTCATAAATTGTTACGCTGACGCGTGTAATGAATAGTCCCAAATACATTTCTTTTCGTAATTTCATGGACTTGGCTTTTCGTTAATTTCCTTCTGTAATGCGCACTCTCCTGCTCTCCCCGAACCCGCTCAAGCTCTCGATCTGAGTCTTCGCCGGTGACGAAAATAATTGCGTCTGGACTGAGAATTCGGAACAAGTTAATGTGGTGCGTGAGATCGCACTTGGCGCCCATCTAATGAAAAATTAGTTGCGTACTATCAATAATAGTGTCTTGCGGAATATTAATTAATTTAATTTCTGGACGACCTTCGCGGGTCAGGCGGGCCCGAGGGAAAAGCGTCCCAGCAAAATTTTGGCGCCCAACGTGGAGTCATCCACCTTTAAAAATTTCAGGAGAAATAATTAACGCGAATTCGGGAGAGTCAACATTACAGAAAAATTATATTATTTTGTGTGCATGTTAGATTTAAGATTTCTTTTTTTGATTTTGCATGCGAATTTCTTTTATGTTATATCCGTTTTATGTGTATCTTTTCTTTTTTTTTCTTTTGAACATTATCTCACTGTATATTATTTTGTGTAACCCCCGTGTATTGCCCCATGCTAAGTGCCGCGAGTGTGCTCTGGAATTCGGTGCCGCGTCGCGACCGGGAATGTTGTTTTTCTTCTCGCGCGCTCAAAGGCGCCGTAGAGTAAACAATGCTGAAGTGCGGGTTATCGGCAGTCTTTATGCTTCGCGAATTTCGTGAATAATGCGGGTGGGTGAATTATTATTGAATTAACGGTTTTCGCGTACGGTATTTTTACGCCAGGGCCGTGCCACATTAAAGTGGGGTAAAGAAAATTTTTTTTTGAAAATTTGTGCATTCCACGTGGGGAGCCTGGTTTCGTTTCCCGCGTCGGGTTTTCGTGCTCAGGGCCGTACCACGTCAAGGTGGCGCCCAGAAAAATTTTTTTTGAAGATTTCGTGAATTTTCGCGCGTTTCCGCGTGGATAACGTAGGTTTGTTTCTCGCGCTGGAATTTATTAGGGCCTTGCGTAATTGTTCGCCGACTGTTTTCGTTGTCGCTTTCATTCGAGTTACGTTCACGTGGAATCTGGTGTCTCGGCAAGCAAGCACCAGTATTTTGAAGCGTGATTGAACGCGCTACGACAATAGGCGGACAAGGTCAACCCTGGTCGAAAATTTCGCGAAGTTAGGCAACGACACGAGGTGTTGTGACCGCACGTATCGGGTAGGCAATAAAGTACCCTAAACACCGCGTGTGAGTTGCGAGCAACCTTCGGACTTCTCAGGAAGGATCCCGTGGAAATAAAAATTTTTTTTCTCAATTTGCATTCTTTCTGGTTACGTGTCAGGTGGCGGTGATCATCGCGTTTCTCCGCGTTAAGTGAATCGTCATAAGAATCCAAATTAAAATGCAAGAAGAAGATTCCTCGCTAAAGTGGGTCCTGATTCTTTATCTCGAGCAGGCGCGACAGCATTTGGAAGACCGCGGCCTAAGCGCTAAGAATACTTCCAGTATTACGCACGCGATTAATCAAATACGAATTGGGCGTTTTGGAGGGCGTACCGCACGCCGTGGCGAACGATCGCGACATGGTGGAGTTCGACCCCATAGAGGGGGCCGCAGCGATGCCCAAGGAGCAGCTCGGCTCTCCGAGGGGGATGGGAGGGGCGATTCCGCGACGGCTCCTAGCGCCCCAGACGCCGCCAATGACGTGGGAAGGGGATCGCGACGAAGATCTCGCCGGAATGACGAGGGGGTTACCATCTCGGTCGCGACCACCTCGGAACGGCCCCGCGAAGTCGCCGCGCGTACGTCTCAACGTCGAAGGTGTGCAAGCTCTTGAATAAGTGGGATCTCCACTTCTCGGGCAAGCCCGGCAGCGATTCTGAAGCCTTCCTGATGCGAATTAAGGAGGCTCGTAGAACTATCGCGATCGCGGATGCAGACTTATTTGAATGTTTGCCGCTAATATTAAAGGATGTCGCGCTCCACTGGGCTCGGTTGGAGATAGAAAATTGGCGTAATTGGGATGATTTCGAGGTCGCGTTTTGGAAGCAATTCGGAGATCCACACTACCAATACGCGGTACGAGATCAGGTCTTAAAAAGACTGCAAGAGGAAGACGAATCGGTCACAAATTATTTAGCGTGCCTGCGTACGTTGTTGCGTCGATTCAATCCCCCGTGGACGTTATCAGAACTAAATTTGGCACACTGAAATCTATTGACGCTTAGTAAGACGCGCCGAGTTCGCCGACTTCGAGGCATTAGTGGATCTCGCAAAAGAAGCGGAGCTAACAATAAGTTATATCGACGAAGAGGCCCGCAAGCAACCGAACGCACCGATATACGAATACCGTGCCCAGACTTAGCATTTCGCTCCCCGAAAAATAAGGCGAAATCGCCCGCAACCGTCGCGGCGGTGGGAGTGACCGAAACCCCGCGAAAGGGGAAGAAGGCGAAATCCGGTGGCGCGCCGGGGGCCGCGAACAGCGTGACAGCTCCCGTGACACCGACAGCGGCGGCGGGAACGGTAGCAACGGTTGCTTCGGCATCAAATAACTTGAAGTGCTGGAATTGCGATCAGATGGGACATCGCGCGCGGCAATGCACCGCGCCTAGGCGTACGCATTGTTACCGATGCGGTAAGGCCGACGTTGAAACCGACGATACTCTCGATGCAGGTCCTGACGCCGGCGAAACTACCGTTAGTTATGGCGGAACGCATGGATGAGGCGATGGATCAAGCTCAAGGAAGAGCTAAGAGATACAAGTTCAATGATACACCGTGGACCGATCGGACGATAAATCTGGGAGGAAAGTGAGCGACGAACAGGAGAAGGCGCTTATAAAGCTTTTATATTTTATGTTATTAAACAGAAAGAAAGTTATTTTACGCGAAAATACGATAGTAAAGCGAAAATGCATGAATTACAAAATTTAGTTAAAGATAGGATGATAGTAGATCCCTGAGGGGATAATATTCGTTAAATAATAGCGAGAATATTTTGAAATCTTTTATTTTATTTTATTTAATTATTTTACATATATTCGGGTTGGAAGAAACATACCTGAGCGTTACGGGCAAGATAGAAATAAGACCTGTAAAATAAAAGTGATATTAACATTATATATAAGTTTAGAATTAAGATGGATATAATACTTATCTTACCTCAGTGATATATGAAGATCCGGGATGTTTTCCTGATGGGGAACTTGGAAATAAAGAGAAATTTATATTAGTTATTCGTTCAATATGAAATATTTAATTATTCACTCGTAGAGTCGTTAAGTTGAATGGTTACGATGAGCAAAGGCCCATATGGCCGAGACTAAGTTCCAGAATAGATACAATTAATTGGTTTGTTTTCGACGCGAGAGGCGTTAATTTGGAATTAATAGCGCCAAACCGGAAGTCTCTATCGTTTATAGTTTATTTTTTATGTTAGAGTCTATTTTGACATTTTTCATCTTATGTATGTAAAGTCATATTATTGAAATATTTATATATTGTCATTAAAGATAGTTTTGTATTAAAGTTTTTCACATTCTAAAGTCAAATAAATAATAGTTATTCGAGTCCACATATAAATAAAAAAGATTTAACCCTTTACGGAAAAGGGGTAAAGATAGAGCCCTGTGAAAGGGGTAAATATAGTTTTCTAGTTTCAGATTAAGGATTACAGATTCCTTTAGATGAGATAATTACAGTTTCCATATTTAATTTGGTAAATACAGTTTCCTATTTTATTTTATCATTACAGATTCCTTTTAATTTATAATTAAAGAACAGAGCTCTACAAGGTGTATCTCTGGTTGCATATGTGTAGGCGCAAAAGTAAAAAGTCGGATTATATATATATATATATGTAGACACGAGTAAGTCGGGTTGCATATGTGTAGGCGCAAAATAAGTGCCGACGCCATGTCTTAAGGCGCCAATAGGAGCATGCTAAGAGTGATTGCGCGAGTCCAGTGAGCGCATGGAACGTGGTGCGGTATGAGTGTGTGTGAGTGAGAGAGGAGTATTGTTCCTCTCTGTCTATCGCGCGATGTCGCGATTGGAGAAAAGTGAAGAGTAGGGATGGCATGGTAACCGCCGGGCTGTTGCGAAGGGGAAATCCTTCGAAGACTTACGTCGCGACCATCGAAGAGTAAAGTTCCATGTCGGTTCGCGAAAAAAATTCGAGAAGTTTCGAAGCGTAATTCCCGCGGACGCGCGATACACGTTATCCCAGTTCGGGATTATTGATAAGTCCATAGTGAAAAAAGGACTTACACCGCGACCGTCGTAAAGCAAAGTGCAACATCGGATCGTGATAACGCATTCGAGAAAGTTCGGTGCGTAATTCCGCGGACGCGCGTGATACGTTTCCCAGTTCGGGATTATTATTCCATAGTGAATATTACAAAGACTTACGCCGATAACGTCGTGCGTAATTTTGATTATAACGATTATACTGTCGTTGTATATTCTATGCGTATGTGATGTGTACAAGGCGGTTAAATATATATAACTTTTATAACTTTGAATTGGACGTTTACCATTCATTTGAACTGCCTAACGAAATCTGCACGAGATACTACGCAACCTACGTCCTGGTGGAAGGGACATTCATCCTCACGGAACAGTGAAATCGACTGTTTTATCCGTGCAGAATAGCAGAATCCCGTTAGTGATGGTCAGACGACTGGAGGATGCGCGGGATACGAAGAGGAGCCGTACCGAGGAAGCCGGTGACGAGCACACATACAGCAGGGGCATGCCAGTCTCGCAGCAGCATGACAGAGACGAGGATGTGCCTGATTCACCATCGGAGGGCGAGAAGGATCGTCCGGATACGGTGGAGTACGTGGAAACAGCGGCAGAGACCNTNAACCAGGAAGTAGCGGAGANGATGGGCACGCAGGATGNAGAAGCGNTACCGGANTCTTCACNGCAGGTGGAAGTACCACAATCGGATAGCCAGGAGGCTGAAACCCAAGAGACATATTGTGATTTNTGATTGAAACACTTAGTGATCTCNTGCGGAGTGATATATTTCATGTGCGAGTCAAGTCCGAAGTCGATGAGTCAATGCGTGACTTTATTAGAGATATACAGTCTCGATACTTTATATATTTTATTATGCATGTGCGTAACGTATGCCAGAGAGTGGCAAAATATAATTCATTTCATGTAAAGACACACAAAAGAAAGTGTCATTTTATTTTTGTAACGTCAGCTCAAATAGTTTAATAATCCAGTATATAAAGGGTTAACATTTTATTCAGATACATATAAAGTTAACGTAGAGTTGATTAGAAGCTTTATTTTAATAAGTTTAGTAAAGATACTTACAAGTTT
This sequence comes from Tetramorium alpestre, assembly GCA_021460005.1. Lineage (NCBI taxonomy): Eukaryota > Metazoa > Arthropoda > Insecta > Hymenoptera > Formicidae > Tetramorium > Tetramorium alpestre. Next base: position 253,733 of record JAJVSH010000222.1, read on the forward strand.
ACTGCCAAAGTGCAATTGCAAAGCGATACCCGAAAATAATAAAATATTAAGATTAGTAATAATAGATTTGATACTTACCAGAAATTAAGTTTACCTGAGGGCGAATTATGTATAGTAGCCTGAAATTATGTATAGTAGCCTGAAATTATACCTGAAAAGAAAAAGAAAAAGTTATATTAATGTGTATTTGATAAAGATATGTCAAAAGTGATATTAAGATATAAGCCGTCGGAGAAGGATGTGGTAACGGGTTAAGTATAAGTAATGCCTGTGAGTCTCTCTGCGGTGTGTAAATGTTTTATTTCTTTCGTAGGGCGTGAGATATGTCGGATACATGCGATTGAGTCCAATAGGATTTAGTTGTAATGAATATTTAATAAATTTTTATTTTATAGGCTGTTATAATTATAGCGAGTGAGCCAAATATGCAGTAGTAAATTGTTTACGTTGTAATAAAGTTTCCTTATGTTAATTGAAGTAATATAATTACATTTCAGCGATAGAAGCACTGCGGAATAAAGATTTCAATATAAAAGGTAAGAGTAGAGCCCATTAGTAAAAGGGGTAATAAAAGATTTCTGCAGTGGGGAATTTGAGATAATTACAGTTCTCTATTTTGTATTACAGTTTTCTATAGTTGTGGGATTACAGTTCCCTCTTTGTAGTTTGAATTACAGTTTCCTATTCAGAGGATATTTACAGTTTCCTTATTAAAATTAAATCTCTACAGTTTTCTATGTTACAGATTTCTTCTTTTAGAATATTACAATTTCATTTACGCGGATAACGGGGTTACAGATTCCTACGCGTCATTTATAATTTATTTTATATTGTTGAAATAACCCGTTAGCGAAAGGGTTAAGTTTTATCAGCGAAAGGGTTGAATCGTAGATAAAGGGTTAAACGCCAGTGCAAGTCGAGTTGCATAAGTGTGACGGTGATCCGGGTTGCATATATGTGGGCGTTAGAGTGTATAAGTCGGATTGCATATATGTAGGTGCAATTATAAGTCGGGTTGCATATGTGTGGGCGCAAAGATAAATAAGTCGGGTTACATGTATGTAGGCGCTATTGTGAGTCGGGTTACATATGTATAGGCGCAGAAGCAAGTAAGGTGGATAGTATGTATGTAGGCGTTAATGTAAGTCGGGCTACATAAGTTAAGGAGCACAATATGACCGCCAAACGTATGCGAGCGAGAGAGAGGAGGAATCCTCACTCTTTACAACACGCGAGCGCGTGATTGGTCGGTCGTAAAGAGAAGCGCGCCGGAATACGGCGCAACGAGTTCGGGCAGGAAGCGATGCTCGAGGAGTCGTAACACGGCAGCGTTCGGACGTGCGCTCTACCGCCGATGATAGAATCGCGTAATCCGATACGAGTGAATGTTCGGGAAGGTTCCGGATAGCAGTATCGTGGCGAGCGTTAATAATCCGTTGTCGGGTGAAGAAATAATTGTCGCGGATAAAGTTTCCGGGCATTTTACACCGCAAAGACACGGAACGACTACCGCGGACGCGCGTGATATGTGATTGCATCATCTTTACGATACGCATTGTTTCAGCACAACGACGTGCTTGAAGACGCCATGATTGCGTCAAATCGTTACAATCGAATAATCGCGGACGCGCATTGTACGTGATTGTGTCAGAACACCACGACGCATTGTAATAGCACGCGTACGTGCTTGATGACGTCACCAGTACGTCATATCGTATTTAACGATACTAACGAGTGAGTGGGTGTGTGAAAGAGAGACAGGTGATTTTTGTACTTTCTTATGTGTACTCGGTGGTTTACGTGTGTAACAACAAAGTCAGGATCTTTAATAAATAGATTGTTTAGACTGCCGAACTTAGCCTGTGATCATTATTTCGCAACCTACCATTGTATCGACGGAGAGGTCATTCTGGTAGAGGAATTCTACGACGACATAGACATCCGGACAGCGAGCTGAGGACGTGGAAGCACATCCCAAATCATTCTTGTTTACGGGTCAAAACAAGTGGCGACCGTAAGTCTTATTGACTTTACAATAATTTGCGCGAAACTGCGTATGAATTCCCTCGAAGTTCGGTCACAACAGTTCTACGAGGATATTAGCATCCTGGAATACAACCGTCTACGAGCCAGGAAGGGCGTTCCAGTAGATTACCTTCTCGCTTGGAGGTCAAAACGAGTGGTGACCGTAAGTCATAACAGACTTATTTCATTACATCTCGTCTTCTTCGAGAAGATCATACGCTGTTCGATCACAACGTCACCGTAAAGACTTGTCCGTCGTGCTCGGGAAACGCGAGCGGGAGCTCGTAGAGGGGGTTCCTACGGCTCCGACCGGGAAGGAGGCCCCGTCCGTAGAAGATTGCGCGAAATCATACGGAGCAGTCGAACAGAGCAAATGGCCACCGCTTGGTTACTTCACGATCTTCGTGGGTGGGCGACCTCTAAAAGCCCTAGTAAATTCCAGATCGAATCGAACTCTTTTCGGGANGGAAGGAATTAAAATAATTAAAGAACTGGGATTACCGACAAAACGCAATGACGTAGTGCGTATTAAAATGGCCAACCGGACAAACCGCGCAAGTAGCGAGTAGAAGAAATTGAATTGACGATAACGCTAGAACATAGAAATCAAAACATGACAGTGGGACTGTTACCGACTTTGGCGGTGCCGTGCTTAGTGAGATAGGATTTTTTACTTAAATTCAGAATCAGATTAGATTTCGTAGACGCTACATGGTATTTCAAGGAAACGCCACATACGTCATATAACTTCCTTAGAGAGTCTGAATCTCGTGCTTGCAGCGGACTATCGGAGTTGACGGGGGGGGGGGGGGGCAGCAGAAACGATTAGAAAATTTTTTACGAACAATATCGACATCGCCCGAGAATCCCGGTACGACTGATTTAACGGAACACCGAATCGACGTAGGTTCGAATAAGCCGATTAGACAACGGTGTTATCTCGTGTCACCGAAAGTCCAGATAGCCATACGGGAGGAGGGGGATAAAATGTTACAAGCAGGAATTATAGAACCATCACATAGTGTGTCAAACCTTATAGTAATGGTGAAAAAGCCAAGTGGCAAGTATCGCTTTTGTTTAGACTTTAGAAAAGTCAATAGCATCTCAAAGAAAGATGTGTATCCACTTCCGAACATGAATGGCATACTGGATAAATTACGTTCGGCACGATACATCTCCACTATAGATTTGAGCCAGGCGTATTTCCAGATATCGCTCGCGAAGGAGAGCCGCGAAATTACCGCGTTCAGTGTGCCCGGAAAGGAACTCTATCATTTCACGCGGATGCCGTATGGTTTAACGGGGGCATCGGCAACCTTTCAAAGGTTGTTAGATCGATTAATAGGCCCCGAGATGGAACCGTTTGCTTTCGCGTATTTAGGCGATATAGTTATCGCGACACCGACATTTGAAGAACATGTCGCGTGGCTAAAGCGCGTGCTAGATACAATTCTTGCGGTGGGGTTAACAATTAATCCCGACAAATGCGAATTTTGCCAGTGCAGGTTCGTTATCTCGGCTTTATCGTGCAAAAAGAGGGGCTCACCATAGATCCGGAAAAAACACGTCCGGTATTAGAGTATCCGACTCCGAAAAATTTGAAGCAATTAAGACTCTTTTTAGGTATGTTGTCTTGGTACCGCCGATTCATTCCGCAGTTCGCGACAGTGACGGAACCGTTGACGCGTCTCCTGAAGAAGGCGCTGGGAATGGGGGGATAAGCAGGATCGCGCTTTCGAACGGATCCGCGCACATCTGACTTCGGCATCCACGCTTGCTTGTCCGGACTTTGAGACCGTTCACATTATAGACGGGCGCGAGCTCAGTAGGATTAGGCGCGGTATTAACGCAAGAGATAGAGGGCGACGAGCGAGTAATAGCGTACGCGAGTTGAGCCCTCTCGGATCTGGAAACGCGATACTCCGTAACGGAGCAAGAATGCCTAGCGGTCGTATGGGCAATACAAAAATTTAGACTGTATCTCGAAGGATACAAGTTCACGGTAGTCACGGATCATAGCTTACGGTGGCTACATAACTTGAAAAATCCTACCGGTCGATTAGCGAGGTGGGCGCTAGAACTTCTCGAGTATGACTATGAAATCATACATCGGAAGGGCGCGTTACACCACGTACCGGATACACTATCGCGGATGTACGAGAGCGAGAGCGAGTCGGCAGTTAATGTGATAAAAGACGATATCGATGACGAACTAAAAACCGAAGACGCCTGATATCGCGAACGATGGGGGGAAGTCAAGGAAAAACCGAAATGTTATGCCCATTGGAAAATTTGCGACCATCAATTATATTATTTACGGCCAAAACTTGTGTCGGAAATCGTAGAAGATTTGGATAGGTGGAAGTTAGTTTTGCCGCGAGAGAAGCGGGGAGAGGCCTTGGGGACGCGGGAGAAAGGCCTAGCCGGAGGACGCTCCAAACGGACCTTCTCCCAGGAGTGAGCCGCCGTCAGACAGACAGCGTGTCCTGCGGCGAGGACTCGGCCTGATCACCCGAGTTGACGCTGCCGCTGGGCGCACGCCTGACGGTCGGCCTCGCAAGGAAGCAGAAGATAAGCGCGAATTCGGCTGCCGCCGAATTACGCCCTTATCGACCGCGTCGGCGGATTCCTCCGATAAGATCGATAGTGGGACCGCGACGCTGGGCGGCGCGCGACACGAGGGAGGGCCCAACGCAGCGCCGAGAGAACTCCGGAGCCTTACTGTCGTACGAGAGCTCGACCACAGTGGACGATCTCGCCTAGAGTTACCGCATCGCCCCGCCGAAGCAGATAGAGAAAGAAAGACTTCCCGAGGAAGGCGTACTGGAAGACCACCACTCCGGCGTTTAGATAATCACGTAAGGACGAGACCGGGCACGGCGGCCTCCTGCCGATTCCACCACGTGGAAGAGAGCCTTACCGCATTAGAGTCACAATCGCAAAGATGAGAGCAATCATTGTTCGCGAGGAGGCACGCCTGCTGATTTTGCGAAATTAAGCGATCCTCACTATATTAGTGACACGCTTGTAATATGTCCTGAACATGATCGGTTCAACCTAACCTCAATTCATCAAGAAAAGAAGATGCTGAATGACACAGCTAAATTTATCATTGCCCAGATAAAAAAGAAGAATAGAGAAGAATTCAAGGAAGAGATCTTTGCTGAACTACGAAATGAAACTCTAGAAACACACTATACTTCAAATCTTAACAAGGATGATGAAATCAAAATTTTGAAAAGAGAAAATATTCTACTAAATCAACTGAATCTGGAAATAACTGATAAAAATTAGTTATTGAATTGACAAAATGACAAAAGTCTGTCGAAGCGAATAACAAAACCTTTGAAATAACTATGATAAATAAGCAACAACCTAAAAAAATTCCAAGAACAATAGTCAAGAAAATTAGTAAAGATAATACTTCCAACATAAGAAAGAAGATAGCACACTGTATAATAAATGAAAAAACTATACAAGCAAAACATATACACATGAAAAATGAAAAAGAGTTAATTATTAATTGTACTAATGAGATGAGTGTCAATACTGCTGAAAAAGTATTGAAAAACAAATTACCTTCACAAGCATATAGTATGCAGCTAGAACAACTATCAAAACCAAAAATTAAAATAGTAGGGATAGACAATTATGAGAAAATGGATGCAACTAAATTTGAAAATAATATCAATACTATATTATACTATAAGCTTTTTTACAACAATAGTAGAATAAATTAATCGGATGGTGTAGTTGTATATATCAAAGATAAAATTGCGGAAATCACGGAAACAATTGAATTAAACAATTAAAAAATCTTGTATACTTGTATACAGTTAAGTAAAAACCAAAATTTAGAAATTTCGGCATTATATAAGTCACATGACCTTTCAAGCGCAGAATTTATTATGAACCTAAATACTCACTTAGAAGAAAGAAAAAATAGTAAAAATCATCTAATAATAGGTGACTTTAATATTTATATAATGAAAGATAATGAGATCAGCCACGAATTCTCAATAACTTACGAACCGATCGGATCAGTTTGGCTTTATTAAGGATAAGGGCACGAGAGATGCGCTTAGTTGTATAACCAAAACAATTTATGATAAGCTTGACAAAAGCAAACCAATAGCTATTACTTTCTTAGATCTTGCGAAGGCATTTGATACGGTTGATCACAAAATTTTATTGGATAAATTATATAATTATGGGATTAGGGGTCATGCAGATAAACTCTTTGATAACTATTTAAGTGATAGAAAACAAAAAGTTAGAATTGGGGAAAATGAAAGTGACTATGAATCAATATAAGATGATTTTTTAAATTCAAAATGGCGGATTCAATGACAGACTAAAATGCATAAGTTATTTTATTTGAATGATATTCGATACTTGGGAGTTTTTGAAATCGCCGAATCTAAATTTAATGTCAGATTTTTTTAATTTAAAATGACGGATCCAATATGGTGGTTAAAAATTTGAAAAATACTGATAGACATTCAAGTATTTTTCAAATTTTGAACAGCTATATTGGATCCGCCATTTTGAATTTTGAAAATTTAACATCAGATTCGGATTCGGCTACCTCAAAAACTCTCGAATGTCGGATATCATTTAAATAAAGTAACTTTTTGCGGTTTAGTATCCGCTATATTGGATCCACCATTTTGAATTTTGAAAATTTAACATCAGATTCGGATTCGGCTACCTCAAAAACTCTCGAATGTCGGATATCATTTAAATAAAGTAACTTTTTGCGGTTTAGTATCCGCCATATTGGATCCACCATTTTAAATTTCAAAAATCTGATTTCAGATTCGAATTCAGCGACTCCAAAAATNTATAAATACCAAAGCAAATCGTANTAGTATAAATATATTTCTTTCAAGATGCATATATATGCGTCATAACGCAAAAGTGGCACGACTTTTTTTGCACATGTATGCGTCACTGACAGCGAAGGGGTTAAAAGAAGTATTTTTTCGATTACGTAAGGCCCGCTTAAAAATAAATCCAAAGAAGTTCTTTTGGAAAGAAATGTTAAATATTTGGGGCATAGTTTCGGAAGAAGGAGTTACCACAGACCCAGAGAAGATCGTTGTCGTTAAAGATTGCGGTTTAGTCCGCCATATTGGATCCACCATTTTAAATTTCAAAAATCTGATTTCAGATTCGAATTCAGCGACTCCAAAAATTTATAAATACCAAAGCACAATCAAATCGTAATAGTATAAATATATTTTTTCAAGATACGCATATATGCGTCATAACGCAAAGATTGGCCTGTCCCGCATATTAAAAAGCAATTGCGTAGCTTCTTAAACTTTTGCTTGTATTATCATAGATTTGTGAAAGGATTTTCGTCAGGAGCTAAACCTTTGTACGCACTTACTGAGAATCAATCTAAATTTTCTTGGGAAGAGAAAAATCAGTGCGCTTTTGAAAATTTGAAACGGGCATCTTCCCCTACACTTTCCTTTCCTAAGGAAGATGGAATGTACATTTTAGACACCGACGCCTCTAATATTGGGATTGGAGCGGTATTATCTCAAAGACAGGAAGACAGCGAAAAGGTTATCGCGTATTTTAGCCAAGTGTTAAGCAAAATCGAAAGAAATTATTGTGTGACTAGACGGGAATTGTTAGCGATAGTCGACTCAATAAAATCTTTTCGTCATTATCTGTACGAACGGAAGTTTTTGATCCTACAGATCACGTTTCTTTAAAGTGATTATTGTCTTTTAAAGATTTAGAAGGACAACTGGCACGTTGGATGGAGAGGCTTCGACAGTACGATTTCGAGGTGAAACATCGAAAGGGATTAGTGCATGGAAATTCCGATGGACTTTTCAGACGACAATGCGAGCTAGAGAGCTGCGGATATTGCACCAAACGGGAGCGTAGGAGCGCTGAACGACAGGAGAATTCTATCGCTTGAATAATACTAGAAGGAGAGAACTTTGAGGATGGCAAAAGGATCAAAAGGAGGATTCTTATATTTCTCCAATTTATTCGGCCACGAAAGCCGGAATGCGTCCCCCACGTGCTGAGTTTGCGTCCTTGGACACGTCGTCACGAGTCTACTGGAGTTATTGGGATGCTCTGGTTTTAAAGAACGGAATCCTTTATAAAAAATAGGAAGCCCCGAATCTAAAATCCAACTTTTTTTAATTATATTAGTCTCCCAGAAGCGTTAGAAGGAAATTTTGGAAAAAGCCCACGACTCTTCTTCAGAAGGGCATTTTGGGATAAACAAGATTTTAGAGAAGATCCGAAAGCGTTTTTTACTGGGCTATTTGTAAACAAGATGTCGAAGAATGGTGTAGTACCTGTGCTGTTTTTGTTGCCAAGAAGGGTTCTGCTGGCAAGGGCAAATCCCCGCTATAAATTTTTAACATAGGCGTTCCATTCGAGAGAGTTCAGATGGATATTCTTGGTCCACTTCCGACAACTTTATCCGGTAATAGATACCTCCTCGTTGCCGTAAATTGCTTTACTAAGTGGGTGGAAGCTATCCTACTAAGGAATATAAGGGCTAAAACTGTAGCAGAAGCTTTCTTCAGTCAAGTTATCTCCAGGATGGAGTTCCCTACGTACCGACCATTGGTAGAAGTTCAGACCAAGGAAGAAATTTCGAGTCAAGGTTATTTTCCGAGTTAATGAATCTTCTTGGAATCAAGAAAACAAGGACTACTCCTCTTCACCTCAGTCTGATGGATAGGTCGAACGTCAGCATTAGACGATCACAAACTATCAAGCCAAGTATATCTCCGAAAACCAAAAGGATTAGAATCGGTGGATCCCTATGTTTCTCCTCGCTTATAAATCCTCCAAACGACACGAAGTCACGGGAGTCACTTCTGCGAAATTATATTTCGCTCGAGACCTTAAACTTCCTTTGGACCTGCTGAGAGAGAGTCCTCCGTCTTCCCATGAGAGGGAAATTGTAGAAGGGTATATCGGAAATCTTAGACAGAAATTTTCTGACATTCATTCTGGCGCTAAGGAGCGTTTCGATAACAAGGCTTCTCGTGTGAAGACCTGGTACGACCAGAGAGCCAGGCAAATTCTTTTTCAGGAAGGACAGAAAGTATGGCTATACAATCCTCGAAGAATCAGAAGAAAAGCTCCGAAGATACAGAATAATTGGAAAGGTATCTATTTAGTAATGAAGAGGATCAGAGATGTTGTACATTGATGTTGTACACTACTCAAAAAAATATGGAGAACACTTTGCATGCTAAGAATTTGGGCTATTTTTACGCTGTAACTCGTCGAAGAATTATCGCAGAGATAAAATCCAAAAAGCATTTTGAAGCTTGAAACTTCTTTCAAATTCTTTTTAGAGCAGGTAGATTTTAATTATCTCTCCTTTACAAAACGGCAGAATAATGAGAAGGTCCATCAAAATAATTTTTAACACGATTTTACTGCGTTACATTTAGCATGCAAAAAATCGTAGAGAATTTCTGTTATCTGCGTCTTTTAGCAGGATCTTTCCCCTTTAATTTGAATGGGTCATTTTGATCCAGTCACGCGCGTGCGTTTGACGCAGGACCAACTGATCCCGAATTTGGCGATGAAAGAAGTAGTTGACACTTTCCTGCAAGAGAATGAATGGGCCTTGCATTACCGATGCCGACATGTAGCTTATTGCCATAGGTTTAAGTTAAGATGGTGGCGATTTTCAGCGATGAAAGAAGACGTGAGCTTTTGATGAAGAGATTTAGTGAAGATAATACATTTTGATTACGCACGCGTCAAAACGGGTGTAGCTTACTGCCATAAGTTTAAAGTGGTGGCGATTTTTAGTGATGAAGACGTGAGCTTTTGAGAAGAGATTTAGTAAAGGGATGAGATTTAGTAAAGATAATACATGGTTATGCGCGCGTCAAAGCGGGACCGCGTTCAAGCAGCTTCTGTAGAGTGAGTCTCCACGGAGTTGCGATAACAGTGATTATACGGCATATATGCGGCATGTACAGATTCCGCAGGGTAATCTTTCATGCGTTGATGAAATTGATTTAAGTGGAAAATCACTCCACTTTCAAAGATATTCTCTCTCTTTCTCTCTTTCTCTCTCTCTTTCTCTCTCTCTCTCTCTCTCTCACTTTTTGAAGCCCATCGCCCACGTAGAACACAAATTTTTTAATGATCTCACAGCGTATCCATTGCCGTTGCTCCGTCTGCGGCTAAAAAATGTTATTATTTAATAACTGTAAAAATTGAAAAATCGATATCTCCAAAACTACTTGTCCCGGAGAAGAGATTGTGGTCATGATCCTGAAAGCTCCTCACAACGCCTACACAGTGCACCCATTGTGCCGGTTTCCTCGGCTACCATTGAAAAGTTGATGACAAAAACATGTTAAACTTGTAAAATGGACACTATTGGAAACACTAATCCTGTCCTGGAGCGAGACTAACCACAAACCAACTACCGACGACTAGAAGCGTGAACGCACACAACGCTCATAGTCTCGGCCCTGGATGGTGGACAACGTTTGTCCCTCCCCCCCTCCCTCCGGGAACATGAGCCCCGTGCTACTGAGCGCGTCTCCGGGTTGCAGATAGGGGAACGGCCTCCAGATATGGAGGTAACCCGCGAATAATCCCGAGTCACGGGGGAATAAGCCGGCCCGGACAGTGGGACAGGGGAGAAATTATTTCTCCCCTTTGACTCATACCGTAATCCTCCGCATGTGTCGTGGACATATCTCGCGGTACGCGAAGGATCGGGGACCTTGGCTTAATCGCCCGGGCTTCGCGAGGATGAAAACCTCTATAAAAAATCCCCGAATCTCGTGATGCGTGCCCGAGGAATGAATGGCTGACGGGTTATTACATCAGTTCCGAGCGACCAAACCCAGGAGTACTTGCCGACCCTCCTGCGATACCTCCCGGCTTACACGTGTATGGCGGCTCTGCACGGATGGACCCACATTTCCGACCACGCTCGTGGGACAAAAATGGAGTTGTCAAATTTAAAAAACGTTAAAATATTACATCTCTTCGGATTCGACCAAGTCCCGTCGTACGGCTTCAGCCGTACGACAAACTAAAAGCCGACGAATCGACGACGACGACGACGACGACGCCGCCGTCCCGTCGACATCCGCGGCAACGGCAACACCTCCGGTGCCTCGAATAGTCCTCCCCGATCACGATGACGACGACGACGACGTTGATTCATCAACGTCGACAGAGCCAGAGGAGCGAGAAGAGGAGGAGGAGGAGGAGGTGGAGGAGGCAGGACAAGACGCGAGGCTTGTCCTTCTCGATCCCAGACCACTGGGATCGAACCTGGAGAGGGAGGGAGTCGTCGTCAGACATGACGTCAACTCCTTCCTAATCCTCGGCAGATCTTTAAAGCCTTTCCGATGCAACGTCTGCCTGCGAATTAATTTCGCCTGCACCGGTTTCTCGGTACGAAAACATTAAACTGACCAGGTTCCTCCTCCATAGGCGTTTGGAAAGGAGCCGACGGAATGAAAACGACGACGACGACAACGACGACGACACGTTCGACTCGACCAGGCCGGTTTTCGAATATCAGTTTGGAAATCTCGACGGCCGCGCCATCTACGTCATTTTCCAAATTGATGAGAACCGTACTGTATTCGAGTCCAACGACGACGACGACAACGTCGTGGGCATACTCAGGATGACGGTGGAACCTGTTTACGCTCAAATACGTCGTCAGGGCAGCGACGTATCTGTCGACGTCGAGCAAAACTGCTCGATCCGGTCTCCCGTCGATCCGTGAGATCACGGGCAAGGCCGAATTCAGAAACGTGTACCAGGCGGATTACGAGGAATACGCTCGGGCCCTCGACAACGAAATTAGATTCAACAGCTTGCGCGAGACGTGCGCCATCACCCACTTGAGGTTTTACATGTGCGAGCACGGACTGCGGCTTTCGAGGAGCCGCGAGGACCAAGCGCGGTCTGTCTTGTATTCGCTCGTACCGACGCTCGTCCACCGCGACGTGGATGTGGTGCAGATCCACGTCGCGGATGAGTTTAGATTCGCCGACGACCGAGGCGACGGGGGATGGCGATACTCGTCCGTTCGGACGGCACGTCGCGAGAGACCGACTCGCTGGCGTCCGCTTTGCGCGGAGCGACCACCGGCCGTCTCGAGAAATACATGGTTGGCTACCTTAGCCGATACGGCTATTTCTCGAGACACGCCAGCGAGTTCGCGCTCTCTCGTTCGCGTACGGTGCGCATAACTTACGCCCAGGCGTATAACTCGGCGACCAAGATGGCAACACCGGTAGATTGCGGCCTCGTACCGGCGTACCTCTTGTCGCGCGGCTTCCATCGCGGCGGTGGCGGCGACGGCGCCAGCGACAAGACGTTCGTACGTTTGCGCAAAACAGTACGACAGTACGCGCGCAACGTTACGAGTTACACCGAGTCTTTTGTCCGTCGAAATAATGAACTGCGCGTCGAGCAGGTGCTCACGCTCAGCGGCGGCGCATCGTCGTCGTCGTCCATGGCGCGAGAGGTCGTCGAGTCGGGCGTATTCGAGGAGGCGTTGTGCGAGTTGACGCGTCACCTCTTGCAACGTTGACTCGTAATACGCTTCGACAATTGGAGGGCGCATTGCGAGTGGCAGATCGGGGAGGAACTGCGGCTGCTCAAAGAGAGCGTCCTCGACCGTGCCATTTATCGTGAATCGCCGTCCCGATGGCGGCGATTCAACGACTCATGAGAGTGAATTCCGGCTCTCTTATTTTCTTCATGGAAAACAGCCCGGTTTAAATTACGACGTACAGCGATACATGATGTCCCGGGGTAACGAACCCGACAAACGGGGCATCATAGATATGCGGCCCTTGAACGCGGACAACGAGGACGCGGCGGCGGCGGAGGAGAAGGCGACGCGTCTGCTGCCGCTACACGCGTCGGACGTGCCGCTTCCTCTGATGACGGCCATCAAATTTTTGTGGCGCTACCTGCCACAAAATCACCTGCCGCACCCGATCGACGGCCTGACGCCGTACCTCGTTTCGGTATACGCCACGTGGACCTACACCCGAGCCTTTTTAACACCGCAGGCGGAAAAGACGGCAGAGTCGCCGCGAGTGGCGCGCGACGTGGTCGCCGATTTGAACGGCGTCTTCACGGCGGCACAGACTTGCTGAGATACATCGAGCGGCACGACAAGGCCGACTACTTGGCGAGGGCGATGCTGCAAGAGCCACACTCACCCTTCGCCAANATAGTTCGGGCGAGCGTCGAGGTTGAGGACGCGACGCGATATTTGGGGAAATACACGTCTTACATCAGGATGCATTTTGAGGTATTTCCCCAAAACATAATAGATTCGGCGCAATTGTCGAGACGACAATGTGCCGAACAGAACGGAGCGACGTGGCTCTTTTGCCCGACGGGCTCCCTCTGGGGTCGACTCTATGAGAGCGGCCGTCAGAAGAGCGCGGGTTCAAGCCACAAGACCACGCGTCCGAGTGACCACGGACGTGCCGCCGACCACGACGGAAAAGCGTCACCGACGACGTCGTATCGTCGTCTTGTCCGCATCCCCATCGCCCACCATCTCGCCTACCGCTGCTGCTGCTGCTGCTGCTGCTTCTACCACCGCCACGACCACCGAGAGAATGATCCTTCTCTCGTCGTCGTCGTCGTCATCGTCGTCATCGCCGTCGCCGTCGCCGCAGCAGCAGCGGTATGTTAACTGCCGCTTCCACCACTGCTGCCGTCGTCGCTGCTCCTCTAGCGACAGAAAGGATGATGGTATTTTCGTCGCCATCACCGCCGCCACTGCCACTGCCGCCATCCGACAGCAGCCGACGACGCAGCAGCCGCCACGCCACGACACCATCACCACCNCCACAGTCGCTATCGTTGTCGCCGCCGCCGACGACGCCGCCAGTTGCCGCCAGCGATCGTCAGCGATCATCGGTAGTAACAAGGTCGATGACGGCGAATCAACGACAAACTAGTCCTCCTCCTCGCGAGGGTCGAGTCCTCCCGACGATCGTCTACCTATTCAAAGAGATTAGGAAGCAAAAGGACTACCCAAGAATTGACGTTCGACCACGACCTCGTCATCATGCGACACGTCGTCAAAACTGGGAGCGTCTTGAACCACAGATCCTGGTTGAATCTGATAGAATAGAGGTCGGACCTCTTTAAAAGATTCTTACCAGGAACACTTATGTGGAGAGCCCACCAGATTGCCCGAAATGGGTACCCGGTGGGTGACAAACTCCTCCTAACCCACTCTCAGCTGTTGAAAAGATTTAAGAAAATCATTGATGCGACGCCAAATAATAAATCAAAGGTATTTTTTTCATTGCGCCCTTTTTATATTTATTTATTTATTTATTTATTTATATACATATACATTTGTACACACAGTGGTATAGTATGGCTCTGGGCGAAGGTCCACTTAAAAAAATACCTAACGCGCCATCGAGCGGAATCTCAAAGGTGGAGTGGAAGTCCGCTCTGTTTATTTCATTCATAACTTGTACACATTTGTACACATATCGACCCTAGTTCCTAACGTCAATTCCGCTTGCCCATCTCTGGCGTCCTATTGTTGCGTGCTGCGGTTGCCCGGTATACTTCCCGGCCGCGCGAGTCAGCTGACAGGTCGATCGGCGGAATCGATCGACCGGCCGTGAAGTCAACGAAGATTGACTTGAAGTCATTGGAGCAACGGTTGCTGGGGAACTTGTCGACAAATAAGTCTCCTGTGAGATTTTCGCTGGCCTCCTCTCGCGGAGGACGCGTTTCTCTTTGTATCGCGAGCTTGTAATAAAGAGTTGGTGTTTTTCTCGAAAACGGTCTCATTTCATTTACGCGCGCGAGACGTGTGTGCTAGTGTGAGTGTGTCGCCGCGCACGAAGGCGCGAGTCGCAGCGTCGACGAGGATCGCCGACGGAGGCACAACATTTTGGGGGCTCGTCCGGAATAAAAGGCAACGAGCGCAGAACCCCGAACAGGCTGGCGACCACGTACACCCCGCCGAAGACCCGTTCGCAGGCCGCGGCGTCGGCTGCAACGGAGACGGGCGCGATCCGCAGGATGAGGGAGCGACGGCGGCAGAGACGAGCGCTTTCGAGGCTGTTTACTTGGAGCTTCAGAAGCTGTGCCAGGAGCGGCGACTGGAGCAGCAGGAGCAATAGCTTTTCCGCAGCGAGATGGAGGCTCGCTTGAAAGAACGTGACGCTACGGTGACGCGTCTCCAAGAGCAACTCGCCGTATATCAGCTAAGTCCCTCCGATAATGTTTCTCGCGGCCGAATTTCAAACGAGGTATCGCATGAGATAGGCGCGGGTGAAAGCGCGTGTGCGGGGCGCGCCGCGTTCGGAAATTCGGTCGAGGCACTGCATGTGATAGGCGCGGGCGAGAGCGCGTGTGCGGAGCGCGCCGCGTGCGAAGGTTCGAGCGAGACATCGCGCGGTCTGAAGTTGAAGCCGGATACCTACGACGGAACGGCGCCGCTTCGCGAATTCCTAGCGCAATTTTTATTAATCGCGCGCGCGAATTTGTGGACCGAAGCGGAAAAGGCGGTCGTGCTAGCGTCGTGTCTGCGCGGGAAGGCGCGATCACTTCTTGAGTCATGCGCGGGTGAGGTCGAATCCCTCACATACGCGGAGCTCACTGAAAAGCTACGTTTTGGAGAGGGGCACCTCTCGCAAAATTATTATTCGCTCTTCACTAACAGAAAACAGAAATTCGGGGAGGAATATGCCGCGCTGGGCTCCAATCTCGAAAGGCTCTCGCGTCTGACCTATCGCGTCTGACCCGAATGCACTTATGCCGTGCGGGATAAGATTGCTTGCTCGCAGTTCGTGTCTGCTTTGTCTGCTGTTGAAGTTTTTCGGTAAAAATGAGGGAATAAATGATAAAGCAAAGCCTATTGCGGGCGAACAAAAAGAGAAAGGGGACGCAAAAGAAGGAGAAAGGAAAAAATTTATTAAAAATAAACCAAAAGAATGTTGGCTTTGCGGGAAGCAAGTGCATTTCTGTAACGAGTATCCTAATAAAAAGGAAAACGCGGTTAGTTGATCTCGGCGAGGAGAGATCAACTCGCGTGGATAAATCCCCGACGAAACAATGTTTTCTTGTTAACAGAGTGCATAAAGTTTTAAAAGATTATTGTTACACTAGTTTTCTAAATAATAAGAATGTATTTTTAAAATAGATACGGGCTCCGATGTTTCTTTAGTAAATAAGAAATTCGTTCGCGAAGGGGAACGGAGATTTCCGGTCGGACATTTAAGTATTCGACGGGGGAGGACGTTATGGTGGTTTGAAGACTTCTCGCCAAAGTTGTACTCGGTAAAAATTCGTTTGAACTTCCAATATTAGTATCGGAAATTGCAGATGATTATATTCTGGGGGTAAATTTTCTTCGGAAGACAGATTTCGTCGAGTTTGCGATTCTTTTTTCGGTGCACCTTCTGTTATTCGAAGGATTGCCCAAACGGAAGATTCTGAAGAGTTCTCTCCCCTTTTGGAGGAGCTCCTTTCTAAAAATTCTAAGAATCTTTCCGAAAATCAGCAAAAGGTTTTTGTTGAATTTACTCGTGAATATCGGGATGTATTTTCTGAAAAGATTGTTGCAGCAAATTGTGATGTAGTTAGGCATGCAATTAATGTTGTAGATTCTCTCCCTATTAAACAGGTGCCACATAGAATCCCTTTTAATATGAGAAAGGAAATCAATGAGATTATTGAGGAAATGAAGGAACAAGGAGTAATCGAAGCGTCACAAAGTCCCTGGATTTCCCCTGCAGTATTAGTTAAAAAGAAGGATGGATCGATTAGATTCTGCGTGGATTATAGAAAATTGAATGATGTAACAATGAAAGATTCCTTTCCTTTACCACGAATTGACGATATCCTCGACCAATTAGCAGGTAACACTTGGTTTTCTACACTCGATCTTAAAAGCGGATATTGGTAAGTGAAAATACATCCCGAGGATAGGAAAGACTGCCTTTTCTATCGGTAACGGTCTTTGGCAATTTATTGTGATGCCATTCGGATTGTGTAACGCCCCCGCGACTTTTCAACGTCTTATGGAGAAAGTTCTTCATGGTTTATTATTATTTAAGATTTGTTTAGTCTATCTTGACGATGTAATTATTTTCGGGAAGAATTTTAACGAAATGGTTAAGAATCCGAAAAAGGTTTTTCTTCGATTACGTAATGCTAATTTAAAAATTAATCCCAAAAAATATGTCCTTTTTGAAAGAAATGTAAAATATTTAGGTCATGTAATTTCTTCCGAGGGCGTTACAACAGATCCTGAAAAGATCTCTGCAGTAAGAGACTAGCCTATTTCTCACACAAAGAAACAATTAAGGAGTTTTCTCGGGTTTTGCTCCTATTATAGGAAATTTATTAGAGGATTTTCTT
>JAJVSH010000222.1:271620-287612 GCA_021460005.1 Tetramorium alpestre
TAAAGGCCTTTCTCACAAGAACGCCGACGGTTTATCGAGGCGACTGTGTGAGATGGAAAATTGTCAATATTGTGCAAAGGTGGAAAGGAAATCTTCCGAGAAACAAGAAGAGACTGTTGCTCGAATCTCCTTAGACACTGGAAGTCTGGAACTCTGGCGAAAGGAGCAGAGATTGGATCCGAACATCTCTTTAATTTTACAGGCGAAGAAGGTAGGTTTTCGTCCTCCTCGTTCTGAAATAGTGTCAGGAGATATTTCTTCTGAGATTTATTGGGCATATTGGGATGCTCTTGT
The DNA here is from genome assembly GCA_021460005.1 of Tetramorium alpestre. Lineage (NCBI taxonomy): Eukaryota > Metazoa > Arthropoda > Insecta > Hymenoptera > Formicidae > Tetramorium > Tetramorium alpestre. Next base: position 271,915 of record JAJVSH010000222.1, read on the forward strand.
TGTTAAAGATGATATTCTTTATAAGAAGTGGGAGGCCCCTAATCTAAATTCTGTTCATTTTCAGGTGATGGTTCCTCGAAGTCAGGTTGCCAGGATTTCAGAGGAAGCTCACGATTCTTCTTCGGGAGAACACTTTGGAATAAATAAGACCCTAAGTAAAATCCGTCGACGTTTTTATTGGGCTACCTGTAAGCACGATGTGGAGGACTGGTGCATATCTTGTCGTGTCTGCGTAGCCAAAAGGGGTCCCTCAGGCAAAGGGAAATCTCCTCTTCAAATTTATAACGTGGGTACCCCTTTTCAGAGGATACAGATGGATATACTTGGTCTCCTCCCAAGAACTTCCTCTGGGAACAAATATTTACTGTTATCGTAAATTGCTTCACTAAATGGGTGGAAGCATTTCCAGTCAGGAATATTAGGACAAGGACTATCGCCAAGATCTTCATTAACGAGAGTGTCTCCAGACACGGAGTACCCTCTGAAATCCACACCGACTAAGGACGAAATTTTGAGTGTAAATTATTTTGGGAATTAATGAACCTTCTGGGGATTAGAAGACAAGGACTACTCCCTTGCATCCTCAGTCGGATGGCCAAGTTGAACGTCAACATCAGACGATAACGAATTTCTTGGCGAAATTTGTCTCTGAAAATCAAAAGGATTGGGATAGATGGATTCCCATGTTCCTACTGGCATATAGATCATCTAGACATGAGACCACAGGTCTCACTCCGGCAGAGTTATATTTCGCTAGAGACTTAAGACTTCCTTTGGATTTATTACAAGGCAATTCTCCAGGCTTTCAGGAGCAGGAATTTTTTGGGATTACGTCCAAGGCTTGAGGAAAAGATTAGGAAGAATTCATTTTGAGGCAAGAGAGAGAATGTCGTTAAGGTCTTCGAAGACTAAGACATGGTATGACAAGCGAGCCAGATCAATTCCTTTCCAAGAGGGGCAGAAAGTTTGGCTGTTTAAGAGAAGCCCTCAGAGAAGGAGAGGGAGGGCTCCTAAATCACAGAACAATTGGGAGGGCCCATATTCTATAATCAGGAAATTAAGTGACGTAGTTTTCTGTATTCAGAGATTTCGAAATAGAAAAAAGATTGTGCATGCTGATAGGTTAGCTCCTTTTGAGAGGCATTTGGGTTAGGTCGTGGCGCGAGAAGTCTAACGGAGCCCGAGGGGAAAGGAAAATAATTTTCGTTTATGTTTACAATGTTTACGCGTTTTGATTGTTTTTCAGTTGCCCGAGAGGGAGGGAAAGAGGGAGTTCCAGAGGCGTGCTGCGGCCGAGAAATGACTCCGACTTCTGCCAGAGGCCGAGTGGACCTTCTCCTCCTTCAGGAAAGGCGGCTGCGGACGGCGAACGACTCCGAGTACTACTTTTACCTCCTTCAGGGAAGACCCTTTTTTTAAGAAGACCGCCTTTTCCGAGGTTTTCGATCCGTGGTTTTCCGAGGGACTGTGGGCAAATGCCAAGGCGGAGGCTTGGGGAGTCCTTTGGACATAGAGTCCACGGTAACTACATCTTCCCCCCCCTTGCCTGAAAAAAGAAGAAAGAAGGCCACAAATCCAGAAGAGCCAAGAGCTCAAGGTTCAAGACGGAAGAAAAGCACGGGCGGCGGATCAGTTAGAGATTTGCCTGACGAAGATGCAGCCCGGTAACCCGTGAGCTTCGCTTCGGGGAGGGCAGGAAAGCATCGAGGGATTGAAGTCCCGAAAGATTAGCTGCAAACTGTCTCCTTGTTTGTCGGGACGACAATCTGAAAGAGGGAAGGCAGTGTTGCGTGCTGCGGCTGCCCGGTATACTCCCCGGCCGCGCGAGTCGGCTGACAGGTCGATCGGCGGAATCAATCGACCGGCCGTGAAGATTGACTTGAAGTCATTGGAGCAATGGCTGCTGGGGAGCTTGTTGACAAACAAGTCTCTTGTAAAATTTTCGCTGGCCTCCTCTCGTGGAGGACGCGTTTCTCTTTGTATCGCGAGCTTGTAATAAAGAGTTGATGTTTTTCTCGAAAACGGTCTCCTTTCATTTACGCGCGCGAGCCGCGTGTGCTAGTGTGAGTGTGAATGTGTCGCCGCGCACGAAGGCGCGAGTCGCAGCGTCGACGAGGATCGCCGACGGAGGCGCAACTATCAAGCATTGCGCTTTTCGATGTGTGCATGTGCGTGTGCGTGTGTGTGTCTAGCTACTCGATGATACGAGTTTGCATCTGTATGAAGATCCATCCGGTCAATCACCATCATCACCGTTCTACATCTCGCTATTTGCGCACATCAATTTTTCCTTGGGTCACAAACTTGTACGACAACGCTCCGCGAAACGGAGCCGCGACTGATATCTAACGCGGTGTATCGCTGCGACTTGTTGTTCGACAATTGTTTTAGAAATGGAAAATTGTTTTCAGGTAGGGGAAGGGGTTTCGCCCCCCATGTACACCCCGTACCTGTGCGTGGATCACGGGGGGGGGGGGGGCGGAGCGTCGTCGTGGGTAGAGTACGCGTGCCCACAATATCGTGCTACAAGTACCGTTTGCTCTCCTAGTCCTCCTACTGAACCATAACGAGATAGCTCTTTGGATTCATCGGAATCCAAAGTTTCATACACAGTTGGTATAGTTTGCTGATAAAAAAGATTACGCAAATCCAACTCTAGTCCAACCGCGGTTGAACGCAATCAGATATTACTTCCTGAGATATTTCGTGCTCTAAATTCTTTCCTATGTCGCTGCAAACGATGTTGGAGTAAATTTAATTTCATTATCAAGAAAATAAAAAAGGATTAAATATTATTCAATACGTTGACGCACATTTGTAATACCTTTTATGAATAGTACAATATTTAAAAAAATTCTTTTGAAGATGGTCCATGTCCAAATGTGCATTTTCATTATCTGCTGTCAAGTTATAAACATCTTCACGATAAGAGTTGTACATTGTTCTTTTTATTGATCGGTTGATTCTTCTTAACAAATTAGTCAGACTCTGTTTAAGAGTTCTGGAATAAATAAATTCTGATGTACCGATAAGCCTCACAAAATGTGCATTTTCATTATCTGCAACATCTTCACGATGAGAGTTGTACATTGTTCTTTTTATTAATCGATTGATTCTTTTTAACAAATTATTCAAACTCTTTTTAAGAGTTCTGGAATAAATTAATTCTGATGTATCGATATAGCGTCTATTCTTGCATAACATTCCCATGTGCTTGTCTTAAATATTAGTCTGAGCTTTTGTGTTTTAAAATCACATTACTTTAAGGGTAGGGAAAATAATCTTGATGTCAAAGGCACATTCTGAGGTGATCCATTCCACAATAGAAACCACCAGTTCCGGTGATTATAAAAATTTTCAACCCAAATTTCAATTATGTTTCCAGGATTATATATTTTATATATAGAAATTAATTTTCTCTAATTAATAATTGGATAAACTGCTTCGTGAAACCGTATATCTTTAAAATAGAAAATGTAATTATAATTTTTTTCAATACAAAACATATTTAACAATACTTGTTTATTAATTCAAATATTACGTACCGATAAAATTTTGGGTCGTTTTGAGTACCCTCACATGGAGTATATGTAGTAGTATTATAGAATCAAATATTTCATCTTTCCAGATAGAGATATTGAAACATCAGAACCATAAATGTGCTGTATTAAAAAATCATAAAGTGTCTAATATTACAAAATTACATGACAAACTTAAATTACATTAATTCTACAAGACAGTAACAAGAAATATGACTCTCAAGGAGAAGAATATTACGCAAAATTAAATAATATCTTTATTTTTATCATAAATTATAACATTATTATACTGAAAAAAAATTCTGGTTAAAAACGAACGAATCAGAAAAATCTTGTAGGATTGATCAAATATTCTGGTTATTATAATAGGAATTCTGGTTATTGTAATTTACATTATAAGTTACAAAGTATCTATTATAAGATATAAATAAACTTTATAGCACTAAATATTTAAGTTTCTTATTATAAAATAAACTTGTTCTTATTAACATTATAACAAATGAGAAGTATTATATATAAACACGGCTTTTTTAAGAATTTTAAAATAAAAACGTATATGTTATTATACATATATTATTTCTTTTACGTCGTACGACATCGCGTACTATTGTTAATGATACTGGGATAACTTGTCTATTTATATTAAAAATCAATTTTGTTTATAATAAAGAAATCTTATCAGAATTTAAAAATAGCGCTAGTACATCAATAGATACGCAGCTAGTACATCAATATAATGCATGACGATAAGCGGATTCTTTAAATATCCGTGAAAAATAAATTTATGTTGACCGTATCTACGCTATTATTCATGATGCATACATAGATATTATCTTGTGCGAAAAAATGTATAAATCGCCGCGAGCTTTCATCGCTGATATATATCATTGCATATAAACGATATCCTGAAAATTACTTAACGCTGTTTTGTGGCGTTAGTACTTTAACTTTCGTTACACAAAACAATCTGGAACTTGTGGGCGCGATATATCATCGCATGCCATTGATATCTATTATGGTGACCCGTTAAATTCGCCACAATACAATGTTTCGTTCGCGGTAGTAACTGCACCGTGACGCGGCGCAGAAGAAGAACACCGCGAAAGCGCGAAAAGCTCGTTCAGCCGCTCGCCGCGGCGCGTCGCAGAGCGAGACGAAGAACTTTCTTGCATGCAAAATTCAATCAAGAACGGGATATAAGGCCAGCCTGCCGATGCTCATCTAGCACGAGGGGAGCATTGTACGCTAGCGTTCTCCAGCCTCGAATATCGAAGTTTAACCTACTCCGCGAGATCCCGAGCTAAGCTCTCTCGTTTCCAGCGTAGAGTACAGAGGAGAGTGCTCCGTTCTCACGAGCGTCGAACTCCCTTTTCACTACCACAGTGGAGTCCGCCGTTCCGCGGTCACCTGGCCGCGTCGAGTCCGCAAGGCGTTCCTCCGAGCCAGGGACAAGGGCAAGACGTCGGACCCGACGTCGTAGAAGAAAAACTATACCGCACAAGACGGCGGGGCCGCGACACCCGAAGTGAAAACTGTACAAGTCCCCGTGAGATTCCCACGAAAAAACGGAGGTGCACCCGATCTCCAGAAGATCTCGCACCAGTCGATATACGGACCAAGCGCCCAAACATTCTGGTATCCAGACGGAGAAGAAGACGAAGGACGTAGGCACGCAAACTGATCCTCCAGTGCGGGAAGTTCCGCTAACGCTCGGAAAGGAGTTAGACTAAAATAATAATTCTCCCCGGGAATACGACACGTACTTCGACGAAGACTTGGGACATATTAAAGTCCGTTCAAAAGTCGTAGCCCAGCTACGTGAGCTTTTATAGTCAGTACATCGTACTAAGCGTCAGCAGACGCCGCCTGAACTATTTCAAACATAATTCCTGTACATATTGTAAATATATAGAAGTTCTACTCGAAGGCTCGAGAAATTACTTATTGTTTCAAACCTCCGAACTCTGTTTCCTCTCCATTAACGAGATAGTGGGAGCACAGTACTCACACCCGTGTTTCAGAAAAAGATTACATATATAGGATAAAAAGACAAAAATTAAAATGGAAAGAAAAATAATCTGCAAAATATGTAATATTGCAATTATCAATCGTAAAAAAGTCATAGTATAATGAAAATCATAGTATAATGAAAAACTATTTTGACGAACGTCTAATTATTCGCGACAAATTTGTAATATAATAAAATTTGCATCATCATTTTAGAATAGTGACATTAGGTATTTTAAACTCATATTTAAAAAAAAATTAGTTTACGATAATAAAGATTTAAATACATTATATAACATCATTCCTATTGCGCTTGCACGTCATGCGTGCACGATGACGTCTTAAAACGAGCTTGCTTTCTAGACCGAACATCGGAAGGAAAAACGAGATAGGGAATATCCTGTCTCCGCCGAAGAGCTTTCGGCACCGACGCTTCCTATTCAAACACCGGCCACCGTCGGCAAACCTGGTAGGCATACTTTGCTACAGCTGAGAATTACCAGCTACGCTAGCGGCTTACGATCCTGAATCAGTAATACCAGTATAAGAAATGGGGCAGGCGGTGCCTAACCCCGCCGAGTTATCGACCATTCCATATTATTACATCCCAAAACACCCATCAGCATAAGAAACGCGATAGGGATCCTCTGCCATCACCGGATTGCCGGTCCTTCGATTTGGGCATCCGATCGCATTTTCTATCTCCGCACTCGGACCTCCGCAATAGTCCACGGAGCAAGATTGCTACGCGAAAACCGAACCGACGACGCGTCCGCGTTACCACGACAACGACCAGTCGCGTACTACACGTGTTCAAGCGGCCGTATACACCTTGTCTAGCCGCCCAGCGTCGCACGCCGCACTCGATCCAGATGTTTCACATCGAGCATCATACGTGTCGAATTAACTGTACCGCATATTTCACTGTATCATCGACTATCGCGAATCCCATCTCTTTATTTTACTTTCTTTCGTTGTTATTATACTTTATTTTACTTTACTTTCTTTCTTTATTGTTATACTTTATATTGAATCTTTTTTTCTTGAACAAAATATTTTATTTTAACTACTAGCCTTTCCGGTACTCCAGACTTGTTTTCCGAACCCTGATTCTCAATGAGCGAGTTCATCGCAAAAATTAGTAAATAGGTCGTTTCATGCATAATATTGCACAATTAAGAGAACTGAGCTTGTTTGATAATTGGGAACTTGGGAAGGAATTGCCAAGACTTTAATCTCTCTTTTCCACATTTTAACCTCATTATTTTAACATTATTTTTATTATTTAAATATTTTTCCAACATTAATTTTTTCTATGTGCAGTGCCGCCAACCAAAAGTGATTGTTGGAAATGTTCTATTCGAACCAGTGAAGGTGGTAAATGTAACATTTGCCAACAAATTATAAAAACTTCGGGAAGTACAACAAATTTACGTTTTCATCTAAATCGAACTCATCCTAAACTTCAAATGAAAAGAAACAGTACTGATACAACAGACGCTACAGAATCTACAATCTCACAGAAAAAATTATGGCAATAAATTTATTTTTTATATTAATTACATTAAAATTAATTACATTACATTTATTATAATATAATGGAAAATATTAATATTATTAATACATCTCGTATGTTACACATTTTAGCCACAAGTTGAAACTAATGATATTATAGACGATGATGCTAATTTAATAATGAAATCTATTCATTTTTTGATTCTCCAGCTCTATCAATTATGACAGTTTTGTCAGAAACACTCACAATCAATTGTATCATTACCAATTAAGAAAAAGAAGCAAACTACTCTTGATTTTACTTTTCAAAATAAAAAATCATTTTATAGTATTTATATAAGTTTTATTATTTAAAGTCTTTTACTTTCTAGTAATTATAATTTGTTATTTCCAAATAAGCTACAATATTATTTTACTTTATGTTTTTTTAAATTGCAGATGGAGGAACAAAAGCAGCTGAATTTATTAATTATCTTATTTTTATGATTGCTAAAGATAATTTGCCATTTGCGACTGTAGAAAAGGAAAGATTTCGAACTTTTATGAAAATGGTCGTGCCGTTGTACAAGATTTCCAGCCGGAAAAAATCATGAGTTTGATAGAACAAAAGTATGAGTTTTTATCAAATATAACGAAGGATCAATTTTTAATTATTAAAAATTTTATTTAACAACTGATATTTGGATACAAATTAAATACAAAAAGTTTTTTAGGTGTCACAGCTCATAAAAAACATCAAAAGAAACTTATAAATCTGTGACAATTGGTGTTAGCGAATTAAATGACCGACATACTTCTGAAAATATAAAAATGTGGTTGTTAAACATAATACATGAATGAAATATAGATGCAGAAAATATTGTAACTGTTGTATCCGATAATGCGGCAAATATGAAAAAGGCAATCACAGAAGTATTTGGTATTGAAAAACATTTGCCATGTTTTGCGCATACTCTAAATTTAATTCCATCAAACATTATTAAAGATGATATTATTGTTAGCGATTTCTGCAAAAAAATTTAAAATATCGTTACATACTTCAAACATTCTGTGGTTGCTGCAGATAAACTGCGACTCAGTCAAATCTCAAGTTAATACAAAGTGTCGAAACTCGATAGAATTCGACTTACGACATGTTTCAACGGTTTATTGAATTAGCAGATAAAGTTAGTGGTATTTTTCTACAACAACTTACAGCACCGATAATGTTGATTGCATTTGAAGTACAAGTTGCAAAAAAGAGTTTGTTCAATTATTAAAACCTTTTGACGAAGCTACTAAAATTATATGCGGTGAGCATTATCTCACTGGTAGTAAAGTGATTCTGATTGTTAATACGCTAAAAAATAAATTAAGTATGCTTAAACCAAATACTGAAATAGGTTCATTTTAAACATGAATTAGAATGTCAATACTCAAAACGATTTAATAATATTGAAAAAGTTTATACATTGGCCATATCAACTATTTTAGATTCCCGATTTAAGAATATTCATTTTTCTGATAAAATTGCGAGTGCTTATTCTAATAAAAAAATCACTCAAATGATAAATATAAACCTGAAAGAATCAAATGAATGCGATAATCAAAATGTACAAATAATTCGATAGAAAGTGATAATTTTTGGGATAATTTCATGAATATTTAGTTAGTAAAGCTAAGCATATGTCAAAGAATAATGATTTTACAATGGAAGATGAACTTAAATATTATTTAAATCAACCAGTAATGAAATTGGATGACAATCCAATAAAATATTGATTAAAGAAATTAAAGAATGTACACTCTGGATTAAAAAACATAGTATTAAACTATTTATGTGTAATAGCGACCTCCGTTCCTAGTGAACGAACTGGAAATCATTATCGAAAATAGAAATCAGGTGAACACTTACAACAATTGTTATTTTTAAACTCTCTTCCTGTGGAAGATTGGTTATTATAATCTTTTATATAAAATATAAGTTTTGTGTAAAAGCAAAATAAAAGTTTTATATTAAAATTAAAACATAAATAAACTATATATATATTTTTTTATAATATATATTATTTTTTAATTGGAATGCAGCCAATAATATTGTGTTGGCAAGCAAGTTCTTTTACAATTTTTTAAATACGTTTTATTTAATATACGTACCAAATTTTAATCAACTATGTATTTTTGTTGCTTAAGGATATCGTGGACAAAATAATATTATTTTGGCCACGCTATCCTTAACAACACTCGAATCAATCTCAGTCGGACGACCGGAGCGGAGCGCATCATTAACCTCGAAATCGCCAGAATTTAGTAAACCACTTTTGACATACACGTTCTATTAAGGCATTTTCCCCATACACACTGCATATCTTTTTATGAGCCTCCGTAGCTTTTTTGTCTTTTTTAAAATAATATAGCAAAATATGACGATAATGCACGTTATTTTTATCCATTATCACAGCTATGGAAAACACGCAACACTGGAGTTAGCCAAACGTACACTCGCTGAAAAAGTAAGTGAAACTTGGCCTTTCAGATACGCAGACAATTGCGATAGCGCTGAAAAATACAAGATCGTAACGGTGTGAATTTGCGTCGAATAAAAACCGAAAGAAATTACTTGCCAATCCAATAGAAACATTCACATTATTAATATCACTATTATCGATATATCCCCCATCTGATATTTTTGGTGTATCGAGATTTTTATTTATGATATGTATCGATACGAAAAATCGATATTTTCTACTATATCGCCCATCCCTTCATTCCCATTCATACGAAAAATTAAAATAGAAGTTTGACGAACCTACTTTCAGCTAGTCCAGAAATATAAAATGGCACGCGTCCCAAGCCGAAAGAGATCGTATTAAGACGCGCGTGGACGCACCTTATATACACCCCTGTGTCGCACTTTGAACACGAGTTAGCTGCTAAGGCCGTGCGCCGCGTAGCGGCAACACCTCGAACTGCGTAGCGGGCGCGCGCTGTGGCGACGGGCTGCCACATATGTATGTATGTACATTTCTGAGTTTATTCATATCTTTAACCTTTAGTTTTGAATTCTTCTTTACTAGATTGATTATAAGTGATTTTTTGTAAATGTTTTTTAAGCATCTTGTAAATTAAAACTCCGTTTGGTTTTTTTTATTTATCACTTTAACTTCGCGATCAATTGTGTTTGATTAATTCTATAAAATTACTATTATTTCTTCTTCTAAAATGTATTGGGAAGCATAACTTTCTACTGTTAAAAGAGCATCTCGAAAATAATCGTATTTATAATCTTAACAACTAAATTTTTGAAGTGTAAGAACATTTTGTGCATGTAAATAATAGAATTTTCTATTTCTGTTTATTGTTAGAATAAGATAAAATTAGCTATAATAATTATTTATTATTATTAATTATTAGACATGTATTATTATTTATTATTAATCATGAAAATACATAAGGAAGACTACAATATTTAAACACAAAAGAGAAGACTTGAAATTCTCGCAATTAATCGATTCGATATACAGATCGATCTTGTTAAATCGAATTATATAAAAATATTTTAAATTGTTTATCATTAAATACAATTACTGAGAAAATTAATTATAAAACGATCAATATATTCTCTTAGTTTACAATCAATAAAAAAGTTTTGTTTATAAAAATGACAATGTCAAGTTGTAAAGCAAATAACAATGTTTTTCGTAAGATTAATAGATTAATACTGATTTTAATTATTTTATTAAATATGAAAACATACGATGGAAACAACTTAGCGCTTTTATTTTCACAGTTTCAATTTGTTACATATCAGTTATCAAAGAAATATGTAGCATTCAATTTGTCACAGTCTTATTAATACAATATATTTGCAAAATTGATTTTATTAAATACTTAATATTCGTTAGATATTAGATATCTTTACGATAGTCACTTATAAGGTTTCTTCCTTGATAGGACTCTAATCTTATTGTGAGAGCTAAACATTACTTGTCCATATACATATAATTTTTAGAGTCAAATTAGAATTCGCAACGACACTATTTATTCATTTTCAGCTGGTTTTGATCTGAAAGAAGCAACACATTTACATATAGTTAATATTAAAGTAACATATAGTTAATCTTAAAGTAATTAGTTTTATCAGATAAATTTTTTTCAAAGTAATGTTTTAATCATAGGTTTTATTTAGTCATTAACTATCTTCTTTTTAAAGTTTAAACGATCGATAAGGTTTATAAATTGCAATCTTTATATTGTATAATTCATTTGCGTATATTATGTTTAAATAATACAAAATTTATCGTTTAGAAAATATTAACTTGCAGAATAAATATCGTTTAATGTATTTGCAATAAGTAATTTCACCGTGAAATACAAAGCAGTGCAGAAATATTTTCATAAAGATGACTATGATCGCAGAAAATATTCAACACATCATGATTTTATACATATAGTGAGAAGCAAATAAAAATCGAAATTCTGGAAATAAACAGCATATCCAACAAATTCATAACTGACATCATTATGAATAATTCAAATAATACGAATTATATTAGACAAATTAATATTAATAAATTTCTTTATTGAATAAACATTTTATATATATGATATTTGACATATGACATAATATATAATATTATATATTTTGTGTGTTTTAATATTATAGTATTTAATATTTACTAAATATTATTTAAACATACAAATATGCAGTTTATCATTTTTTGTTACGTAAAAAATTAATATTAATAAGTTATTTATTAGAATTATTTACTAATTGACTTGCAAGGATATCGTGATGTTCGATCGCACAAAAATGCGGTTGAAATTTTTGTTTGTTTCCAAATACTACTTCCAATTTGTTATTAATTAATAAACTTTATTTTCATACTCTACGAATGCTCTGCATAATATCTTACTTTCTTTCACTTGTGACTTTATAGTTTATACTTATATCTTATAACGTTTATTTATTGTACAAGTACAATTTAATTCTATATTTTAACTAGGAAATAAATACACTCCTCAACAAAATTATCGCAACACTTTTATTCATCAAAATTTTACCTTTTTTTCAATTGATCATAACTTCATCAATTTTGATCGTATCATAACGAATTTTTTTTATTTTGTAGGTAATTATCTATATTTTAAGGAAAAATTAATGCCAAATAGATGCGACTCGATGCCGTATCTCCATGTCCTAATAACGTATGAGCACTTTTTTTCTTAAAGTAATAAAGTAAATTAACTTTATTTATTATAGTATTTTAAAACAGTTAAATTTATTTACTTTAGTATTTTATTATATATTATTATATTTTATTATTTTAATTTAAAAAAAATTAAAGTTAAAAGTTAAGTTTACATTTAACATTTACTTCATATTACATATATCCAAAAATATTTTTGTTTCTTTTGTGGAATATACGAACAATCCAAAATTCTTTCTAATCTTTTCGTTTTAGACATATCGTTTGAGAATACATTATCTGATTCCTCATTATCCAACATTAAAATTTCTAAAAAAAGAGTTTACAAAAAATGTTAACAAAAAGAAGCATATATGTAAATGCACAATTTTTTCTCATTTTATATACCCAGATAGGAAATTTTAGGCATCGATTTTTTAAAGATTGCTATATGTTACAATTGCTATATGTTACAATTGCTATATGTTAATTAAATTTAGAATTATTCATTTAAAAATATAAATGTAGACTTATTACGCAATATATTATACATTAAATTTTAAAATTCAAATAAGGCCAAAATTTTTCTGCATGCGTTCCTATCTGGATAATTGATGCTATAAAAATAATGTAATTTACAAAATAAAATAATAATGTAATTTATAGCACTCACATGTACCAAAAGAAAAAGATTGTGTTCGCAACCACTGCCAAAAAATAATATATCCAGAGCAGAAAAAATATAGTTCAACAAAATGCATTAGAGCTAAAGCTAGGTCGTATCGCAACATCGTAGTATCGTAGAATCGTAGTCTCGTAACTGCTTACAATGGCCGGATGTCTACATAACGTCGTACATGTGATTTATATTGTCCAATCGGCAATAAGATTGACAATAGTGTGCTAATATTTCTGTTTGTTTGAAAATGGAAGAAATTGCAGTGCAAAAATATATGATTGTAATAACTGTAGTTACAATTTGTGCTATTTACATGGTTTTAAAGCGTCGACGTCGTGCAACTCGGAGATGGTGGGTTACACCACTAAATAGGAATTGTAATGTAAAGGGATTCTATTTATCATTGTTTCGTGAGTTGAAGCTCATGGATCACGAAGAGTTTTTCATATACAAGGATGTTACCTCATCAGTTTAATGATTTACTTAGACGAATTGAACCACTTCTTTCTTCTGGTGGTTTACGGCGTCCTTTACCTTCAGAATTGAAACTTGCATTGACTCTAGGATAATTACATTCATACAGTATATTATTTAAAAAGGGATATAAAAGGATTTTTAAATTACTGTATTTTCTTTAGTGAATTTTACGTCTTTTGGTAATTACAGATTTTTAGCACATGGTGATAGGCCACGTTCTAAATCTTGGGAATTTAGAATTGGCCGATCTACTGTATACAAGATTGTTCGGGAAGTTTATAAAGCAATATGGAAAGCTCTTCAATCTGTAGTACTTCCACAACCAGATCAACTCATTTGGAAGCAATCAGCTAAAGATTTTTTTGAGAAATAGCAATTTCTGAATTGTATCGGTGCGCTTGATGGAAAACATATTCGAATAAAAGCACCACCAATGTCTGGATCAAAATATTTTATAAAAAGTTCTTTAGTATAATTTTAATGGCAATATGTGATTACAAATATCTCTTCTTGTGGGTGAATATTGGTCAATTTGGTACGTAAAGTAATTACAATATGTATACATTTCTAAGTTCTTTTTGGACAACAAAAATATACATTGATAAACAATGTAATATTAAATGTTTTTCTTGTTTTATAGGATCTATAAGTCTATAAGATGGTGGAGTATAGAGTGAGACTGAACTCGGAAAGTGTATGGCTCAAGGAACTTTAGACATACCACCACCATTTGAATTGCCTGGCACAAATATTAAAACTAACCATGTCCTTGTCGCTGATGAGGCATTTCCATTAAATATTAACTTAATGAAACCATATTCGCAAAAATTTCTTGCAAGTGTTCATTTCATGAAAATGATATAACGCTCGTGTATTCAATTATCTCCTGTCAACGGAGGATTATCGACAATGCATTTGGAATATTTGCATCTAGATGGCAAATTCTTCTAAAAGGCTGTAATTTTTATCCTGAAAATGTGGATCACATAATTAACCCTTTCACTACCAAATTATGTTTTTTGTGACGGATCTTTCCGAAACTTTGTATACCTATGTTTTTTGGGTCGCTGATTCCGAATCTGAAGTCAGAATCTGCAAATTCAATATGGCGGATCCAATATGGCCGCCATCAGCTAATAAATTAGTAAAAATTTGAATATTTTGCAGTAAATCCATTGTATACCTATGTTTTTTTAGGTCGCCAAATTTAAATCTGAAGTCAGAGTTTGCAAATTCAATATGGCCGCCATCAGCTAGTAAATGATTGAAAACTATTATATCACATACTTAGACTTATTGAATATAAAACATTCTATTCTGAGCAAAAAATTAATATCATATCATTCTGAGCAAAATATTAATATCATCAGAACATGTAGATAATCAAAAAACTAAAAAAAAATAATGCTCATATACGCAAAAATTTTAATCTTGATCAATTTTTCACATAATTAATTGTTTATAAAAATTATGCAAAAAATTATGTTTTTCTACATCAGAAGAATATGGTATTCTTCTCTATGTATTTCTACATTAGAAGAATATGGTATTTGGTAAAATTTTCCGCTCTGTACTGACTCATTTCCGAGATATTGATTTTATTCTCAAAAACCGCCTTTTTTCAACTTTGATTTGTTATAAATAATCGTAAATGAATAATTGAGTATAAAATTTCGGCCGTTTTTGTAGAAATATTTGTTTATAAAAAAATTTTTGATAAAAATTTAAAACCTTTACATTTAATATTCTCTGAGGAATCGATTTTTTTCTAAAAAAGAGCATTTTTTCAACTTTGATTTGTTATAAATAATCATAAATGAATAATTGGGTTTAAAAACCTATTGGAGTATGTTGAACTATTCAGCTCAAATCCCCGATTAGTTTTTTAAAATTTACAACGGATTGGGATTTACAACGCAAAATTAAATAGGGGAGAGTTGCTGAATACGTACCGGTCTCCTAAATCGTACCTTTTTAATATTTTATAGTTTTATTTAAAATAAGTAACATTTATTGATCAAAATATCAAGTAAATGAGGAATGAGTAACATAAACGAAAAATTAACATGTTACATCTTGTTTTGTTCATGTAATCTGCTTTTTAAAAAATCAGNTACAACTGATGTAAATTTTTGATTGCTTTATATAGCTNNTAATAATGTAATCATGCCATTTTTCACTGAATTTTTATATTTTTCTGAAAAAAAGGTTTATTTTAAAATATCTTATATTCATAGTATATACATATTTACAATTATTGTAAAAATACATTGATATTTTTATAAACCCGATCCGGTTTCCTAAATCGTACCA
>JAJVSH010000222.1:289348-324760 GCA_021460005.1 Tetramorium alpestre
ATAACAATATAAAAGTTAAAATATATAATAATAAAACTAATATAAATAAAAATATATTATATTAATTGCAAAAATAAATAAGTTTCGTTTTATTATCCTAACCTTTTCATTATTTATTTTCATTATATATTTTACTATTATTTACTAATTTTGAAATATTTCAGTAATAAATTATGAATAAAATAGGCATTAGTTTATGATTCCTTTTATTAATCTTATATTTATTATTATTATGATCCATAAATTTAATACTTTTTTAAGGAGGTACGATTTAGGAGATATACAGGTACGATTTAGGCGACCAGTTTGCTAAATCGTACTTTTTGCAGCATGTTACAAAAGAATTTATAACACATTAATTTGTTATTAGTAAAAGGTTTAACATATGACAATAGGTACTTTAAATATCAAGTTACAATTTCCAACGTTTATTTGCATTCCAAAAAGTACCAAATACGAAATATAACCAAAAATAGCTTAAGTGGTACGTATTTGGCAACTCTCCCCTAAGAAAGGTGGGAAGTATACTTCCCATTAACAGTGAAAGGGTTAAAGCATTAGTATGCTTACATAATTTTGTGATGAAGAACAGAAATCTGTTGCTACAAGAAAGTATTGTCCCCCTAGTTTCGTAGATAGGGACGATGGAAACTATGAAGTCATGGAGGATGCTTGGCGAGGTCTGATAGATAACTCAGCATTGTATAGAGATCTTGTTAATATGAAAAGAAATAGTGAAACAAATGCTGCAAAATCTCAGAGAAATGTATGGTATTTCGCGAGTATTTTGTATCAGAAGCTGGATGTAACCAAGCACCATGACAATTTGGATTGGCATTAAGAGGACGTTGTGTTAATCCACGTCTTGCCTAAGTTTAGGCTGTTTAGTCTTTATTCTTATAGTAGGGGAAAGTGGTCTAAATCGGCCCTCATTTCATTTTTTGATCATAATTTCTCTTCATGAATATTTATTGCTAAAAACAAAATATCCTTTGAAAGTATAAACATTTATACAGCTTTTTGCCGAAGATACCATGGATCCTCTCATATCCATATTTAATTATGGCCAAAAAACTGAAAGTGCATTTTATGGTTCATTATAGTCCAAATCGGCCCCCTGTTCTAAATCGGCCATCCCCATTGTCCAAATCGACCACTCTCATTTTTATCGCTTTTTTCAATGAAATTTTTAATTTTTTCAACATTATTCGTATTTTTTCAAGAAATAAAAGAAAACTAGGCAGTTTTTTGTACTAAATCTAAATTTGATTGAAACTTAATAGTTACATACATATTAAATTTTAAAGATACTCTTAACAAAAATGAACCGTATGTTTCTACCGGACAAAACTGAAAATGATTTACAAAACTGATAGAAATAAGTGAAAATCAAAATTATTCAGAATTTTCCGTCTTATAGTAGCTTTCAGAAACATTTTCGTATAATAAGAACGTTTGTTTATAAAATAAAAAAATAAAAAATAAATTATTTCATCAATAAGAAAAAGAAACACTTTGAAAAATATTCTTAATGTTTTGAAATTAAAAATAAAATAAAAAAGAGATGGCCGATTTGCCATTAATTGTGGCCGATTTAGACCACCCTCCCATTTCTCATATCTACGTGAATTTCGTGAACACAATAAGAGCTTTCAGAAAACTTTTTTTTAAAAAAAGCTTTGTAAGTGTCTATAAAATTCTCCAAATGTTTTCAATGAAAAAAATTTTTTCCAAGAAAAAATAAAATTTTCCTCAATGCAATAAATAGAAATGAGAATTACTCAAAATATGTTCTGGTTCACACAGAAGCAGAATGTTAACTGATAAATGTCAAACTAATGACAAATAATCAGCTATCAATAGTGCCCCTAACTACACTATTGGTATGATGATAAGTGCTGTGGTTTTTATGAAATGGGGAGTGGCCGATTTAAAAAAGGGACTGATTTAGACTACTTTCCCCTATATCATCATCCGAGACAAAGTTATGTAAGCATACTAATGCTTTAGTATGCTTACATAATAGTATATTAAGCTAAGTTTGGGCTGTTTATTCTTCATTCTTATAATATATTAAACTAAGTTTCCACTCTTTATCTTTCAAGCTTATAGTATATTAAACTAAATATAGGTATTTATTCTTATATTATAGATTGTTTATTCTTATAGTATATTAATATGAAACACTGATTTAGTAAATCTTAATAATTAACAAGTTAGATTTTAATCTGTTTCGAAACTTTCTTTGTAACAATATTATTTTCTTTGTAACAATATAATTTTCTTTATTTTGTATTATATTATAGGTTTTCTCATATTTGTACTTTTCTTTTTTTTCCATAGTTTTAAGTTTGTTTTTAAGCTATTGATAAGTTTTAAAATGCAAAAAATTGTAACAAAGAAAATTGACTTTGCTTCAATTATATTATATAAATCATTTATTGTATATGACTATTTATTTTATATTTTTAATTAATTTTCCTTTAGCCCGGATCTACAATAGATGTAGTAAGTTCGTCTGTGACTAGTCAATTTTTTAAGGCCTAAGCCTTAAAAAATTGATTAGTCACAGATGAAGATGAGGAGAATAATTAATTGTCATTGGTTTCAATTTCTTAAAACTTAAAGCTTATTACACCTATTGTAGATCCAGACTTAATGTTCTTCAGATAGAGCTAAATACTATGAGTAAATGTTAAGATAACACGTTTTTATAATTTATTAATTTTTTTATTATAAACCATATATATATCACAGTATATTACGTACACATTATACAGAATGTTTGATAATTATTGACACAACGGTCGTATGCAGGTAGGATGGACTAAACTGAGTCGAAAAGTCCTCTACCATTTTGCACCTATCGCAATAGTTGACGAGTTATTAATTATTGAAATCTGGTTTAAAAAATTTTTTTTCTCTGTTACCTGACGTGCTAGGGACTTCAAACTAGGCTTAAATTAAAGCTTGAATTTTGCACTACAACATCCATATGAAAAATATTAAATAAAAATACGTAAACATTGTCTACACTCGTTTGCGCGCGACAGTGCGCACGAGTACAAGTAATATGTGGAAGGTGACAACGCATTAACATTGACATTTAAATATCTATTTATTCTTCTCGAAATGTACGTTGTAGTGCAAGAGTTAAGCTTTAATTTGAGCCTAGTTTGAAGTCCCTAGCACGTCAGATAACAAAGAAAACAATTTTTTAAATTTTTTAAAACCAGATTTCAATAATTAATAACTCGTCAACTATTGCGAAAGGTGCAAAATGGTAGAGGATTTTTCGACTCAGTTTAGTCCACCCTACCTGCACACGACCGTTGTGTCAATAATTACCAAACACCCTGTATATCACAGTACTGTATCACCTTTATAAAAAAGTTGGAAATAAAAGTTGGTCGAGAATACATTTGATATATTAAATTAGCATCTAGATGGCAAACGCTGTAATTTTTATCCTGAAAATGTGGATCACGTAATTGAAGCATTAGTATGCTTACATAATTTTATCATGGATGATATACATTTCTCTGATTTCTATTTTTTTTTCATATTAACAAGATTTCTATACAATGCTGAGTTATCTATCAGTCCTCGCCAAGCACCCTCCATGACTTACTTAGTCTAATATAGTTTCCATCGTCCCTATCTATGAAACTAGGAGGACAATACTTTCTTGTAGCAACAGGTTTCTGTTCTTCATTATCCATGAAGAAATTATATAAGTATATTAATGTTTTAATTATGTGATCCATATTTTCAGGATAAAAATTACAGGTTTAATATTTAATGAAACTCTTAGCGTATTCGACTAATTTAAATTATTAAGTATATTAAGTTTCATTAAATAGAATTTCAGAAATTAAAGCACCAAAAATCAGAAATTAAAATTAAACGCAGTCGTTTTATTACTCTTTCATTAATAATATTAATGAAAGTGATTAATAAAATTTATCAAAATAAAGTTAATATTAATCATTTTAACTAAATAAAACTATTAATTAAGCAGTCTTTTAACTTTTAAAGAATATAATATGCTAAATATAAAATATAATCAATCAGAAAATATAAACACTAATTAAATAGAATTTCAGAAATTGAAGCATCAAAAATCAGAAATAAAACGTAGTCCAGTTTTATTACTCTTTCATTAATAAAATTAGTCAAAATGATTAATAAAATTAATCATAATAAAGTTACAAATTAATCATTTTAACTAAATAAAACTATTAATTAAGCAGTCTTTTAACATTTTACAATTAAAGAAAGAATATAATATGAAATATAATCAAGTAGAAAATATAAACATTAGTTAAATATATTATTTAACTATATCATAACATTTATGTATCATAATATATTACTTAGATTATTTTTTAAGTTTGTTCATACTTTTTCATAATAGGAAGTAGCTCAATCAAACACGTTAATCGGGAAGTAGGGGGAATTCTTCCTAAAGAACTTTTTAAAATTTGTATAAATGCTTCAATTTCTGGATTTAATGTTTTTGACAATCTATCACAAGAATTTTGATTCATGCTTAATTTTGACGTGCTAGTAGTCAATGTTGCAGTCATAGTTTGCACGGAATCAGTCATAACTTTGAGCATTTTTAAATTTTCGTCATCTTTATTTTTCTTTTTACATAATTTCTTTGAAAATAGTAATTCCGCGTGATATTCCCGTTTTCGCATGAAGTGTATTTCTGTATTGAATTAACCCTTTTAGGACGGGAAAGCCATTATTTTTTCTCAACTTTCAACGCTATATCTTTTAATGTAATTGGCCTGGAAAAAATTCCGCAAATAANAAAATTAGTCAAAATGATTAATAAAATTAATCATAATAAAGTTACAAATTAATCATTTTAACTAAATAAAACTATTAATTAAGCAGTCTTTTAACATTTTACAATTAAAGAAAGAATATAATATGAAATATAATCAAGTAGAAAATATAAACATTAGTTAAATATATTATTTAACTATATCATAACATTTATGTATCATAATATATTACTTAGATTATTTTTTAAGTTTGTTCATACTTTTTCATAATAGGAAGTAGCTCAATCAAACACGTTAATCGGGAAGTAGGGGGAATTCTTCCTAAAGAACTTTTTAAAATTTGTATAAATGCTTCAATTTCTGGATTTAATGTTTTTGACAATCTATCACAAGAATTTTGATTCATGCTTAATTTTGACGTGCTAGTAGTCAATGTTGCAGTCATAGTTTGCACGGAATCAGTCATAACTTTGAGCATTTTTAAATTTTCGTCATCTTTATTTTTCTTTTTACATAATTTCTTTGAAAATAGTAATTCCGCGTGATATTCCCGTTTTCGCATGAAGTGTATTTCTGTATTGAATTAACCCTTTTAGGACGGGAAAGCCATTATTTTTTCTCAACTTTCAACGCTATATCTTTTAATGTAATTGGCCTGGAAAAAATTCCGCAAATAACATTTCTGAAAGTTTGAAGCCTCCTCTTTCAGATGCCGTCATTAGAATTGACCTATAAAGCGATATAAAAAAGTTATAGCCCATTTTTCCAAAAAAAGTGCCGGATTTTTCGTGATTTTTTTTTTTTGAAAATCTCAAATTTTGAATTCGAAAATATCTTGCTAGAATATCGTAACCATGATAAAAGGTGTCATAGATATCTGCTCTAACAAACCCCGTTGGGCATTTTCGAAAATTCGATAGCGACTTGAAGATGACGGCTTAAATTAAAAAAACTGATATTTTTCCGATTTTTTCATTCTAATCTCATTAAATCTTCCTCAAACTCACTTTAAATACATGAATTCTATATCCAACATGCGTAGAAATCATAAAAATATATAGTCTATACGAAAAAAGGTCTTATTCCTCAGAAAACGCGAAAAGTGCCTGTTTTTTCAATGACAAAGCTGCGAATTCAATAGTAAATGTATAATGTCAGTATTCTCTTGTGTCTAAATGTACATATTTTTTTATCAACGCCAACGAGGTTTGTTAGAGCAGATATCCATGACACCTTTTATCATGGTTACGATATTCTAGCAAGACGTTTTCGAATTTAAAATTTAAGATTTTCAAAAAAAAGTTGCGGAAAATCCGACGCTTTTTTGGAAAAATGGGCTATAACTTTTTTATATCGCTTCATAGGTCAATTCTAATGACGGCATCTGAAAGAGGAGGTTTTGGAAATGTTATTTGTGGAATTTTTTCCAGGCTAATTACATTAAAAGATATAGCGTTGAAAGTTGAGAAAAAATAATGGCTTTCCTGTCCTAAAAGGATTAACAATTGTTGCAACGCTGGTTGTACATTTGTTGGTATCGCTTTCATTCGTTTTAGAGCATTCTTGAAAATTTGTACGTATCTCTCCGCTTGCCCGTTTGTCGCTGGGTGGTACGGAGCTGTGAGTGCTTTGTGCAATACCATTGCCCTTTAAAAACTCTGTAAATTCTTTTGAAATAAATGTTCTCCCATTGTCAGAAACAAAGTATTGTGGAAGACCGTATGTAGCAAATATTTTTCTGCAAATAAATTTCGATTGTAGTTACTGAATTAATATTTCTGACCATATGTATTTCTGGCCATTTTGTATGTGCATCTACTAAAATAAAGAAATAATGTCCTAAAAATAGACCTGCAAAATCTGCATGTACTCTTTCGAACGGTATACTTGTAGGTTTCCAAATATGATTTGTAATCTTTGGTGGATTATTTCTGTAAGTATTACAATTAAAAGATTAAAACAATTCTTTGCAAGATTCTCGAAATCCATATCGATTTTGTTCCAGACTTTGTATCCTCTGGCTAAATGTTTCATTCGGACAATGCCGAATGACCTGAATGTAATTTCTGTAGAGTAGAGTCGCCAATACTGGCATAGACCTCCTAAAGCGGCATCCCCTTATTTCTCGGAAACTAAACATTGCACTGTATAAGTACCATTTAACATAATCTGCTTAGGTAATCAAAGATATAAAAACTCATAATTTATACATTCATGGCTTTTTTCTATATAAAGTCTGATAAAAACGAATTCTTTAAAAGTAAAAATAAAATTTGCACGATTTTCTCCTTCAAATTGGATAGTTTAAACAATAAGAAATGTATTATTGATAATATTACATCATTTTATATATTTGTAGCTTCCTAAAATTGTTTTATTTGTATATGTATCTGTTACATTTGCCTCGTAATGCAATTTTAAACATAAAATTGCTCCTAGCGTTAAGCGGTCTACATTTCTTCGTGAGAGCAGATCATAGGTTTAAAATTGCTTTTGTTCAAAAAATGTTCTGTTCTAACCTTCTAATTTAATAATATTAGTTGTTTAATATATAAAAATATATTTTCCTACTTAGTTAAACAATTTATTTATTTTTTGCTCTTTCATATTCTTTTTTCTCATAATATGGTTAAAAACATAAAATCGCTGTACAACGATACATTTCTTAGTAAGAATAAAAGGTATAGTAACATAGATCTGATAATATCACCAAAATTGGAAAGTTTTACCTTACTTATTGTAACCTTAAATACGTGTTCCAGTTTTGGAGCCCAATTTCTCAGTCACTCATTTTGACATATGTTGCGAAAATATGAATTATTTACAAAACACGAAATAGTATTATAATGACTATTATATCATTTGATAGGAGACACTTTCTGATTTATATTTCTGCCATAAAACTTTTATTTTTAGCTCTTGTTTAAGAAATATTGTTAAAAAAGAAACTGGTGTGCCGGTATTGGTGATTTTACTCTAATATTTTTGCTTGTAATTTGAACGGAATAACTATCTTGTGATCTCTAAAAATCACATTATTTGATAATGTAAATTCTGTAATTGGAACTGTATGAAATTTATTATTTTTGAAGAACCCTTGACCGGTTTTAAAAAAATTGTATAGTTTAGATAATTTACTATCTTGTAATGTAGCCTGTGCAACTTGTTCTGCTGTAACTGGTAATGTATTGAATGTAGCACTTTGAAATTCATCTATAACATCGCATTCGTTTGTATCTGTAGCTGGAATTGAAAGTCTGGATAAACATTCCGCATTTGCATTTGTAATTCTGTTTTTCTGTATTTAATTTCGAAATTGAAACCTTGTAAAAATAACACAATGTAATGTTACATTCTTGATGCTGTAAATATTGGTAAATTTTTTGTAAATTGGTAAATTTTAAATTGTAGGTGAAAAAATTTGCGTTAACGAACGGTGGTCTGTAATTAATGTAAACTTTAATTAATGTAAACCTTGTAAATACTGATAAAATTTCTTAACCCCAAAAATTATTGCAAAAGCTTTTTTGTCTATTTGACTGTAAGCTTGCTGTGTTTTTGAAAGTGTTCTTGAAGCGTATGGTATGGCTTTCTCTGGAAGCCTCTGGAAAAATATGTGATAATACTGCCCCAACACTGTATGGGCTTGCATCTGTAGTTAAAGTAATCGGTAATTTTGGATCGAAATGTACTAGACAACGCGGACTTGTAAACGCGCTTTTTGCATTTTGAAAACTCTTTTCACATTCTATAGACCATGTAAATTTTGTATCTTTTTGTAATAATGTATTCAATGACTTTAAAATTGAACTTAAATTTGGAATAAATCTATCATAGTAATGTATCATACCTAAGAAACTTCTTAGTTCGCACATGTATTTGTACGTTCTGTCATTCTTGTAATTATAAGTTTGCTCCTATTTTTCGTTCTATGACGATCTAGCTATCACACTCACGAAAATTTTTTCAATCACATTGTAGCCTTCTATGTGCTTTTTCTTTCCTTCGACACGTTTACATTTCTTTCATTGCACTAATCATATTTCTTGTTAAACCATTTTCTTAAATGTATATATTAAAAGAATTAAAACAATTACTATATTAGTAAAAATTTGTTGTGGTAGATAGGACAATAGAATCATAAAATGTCACATACAAAAGAATATTTAAATATAATAGAAGAAATAGAACAGGAAGAAATAAATTCTGTGGATTTAATGACGCCCAACGAAGATATTATAAGTTCAATCGAAATGTATGATTCGACGATGTAAGTATTTAGATTCTCATAATGACATCTTCTATTTATATTTTCTCCTCTTCTTTTATTCATAATTTAATTTTATTATCAACAATTTTTTCACAGTGAAATAATTGGTTACGTAGATGGAATAGAATCTCCTCATATTGTTGGGAACAGCAAAGAATACAAATTCTTCAAATTTTATTTAAATAACGGAAATGGTAAGCGCATACAAGTTGTAGCATGGAACGATGATATAGATGATGTTTTGCATCATATTAGACCTAATTACGTAAGTATTCTCTTATAAAAAAGTATTAATGTGTAAAATTAATTTGGTCAGTTTATAAATAACTATTATTTAATAATTTTTATTATCGTGTAAGTAATAAAATTACTAAGCAACAATAATTAATTTCTAACCAATTTATTACTGCACAGTAATACTTTTCTGTAAGGGTTAACATTTTATATTATCCTGTTTCTTTCTTTTATAATCAGATTTTTTAATTTCTTACTTATTACTGATTTTATTTGTTATATCCTTTATTATTAGTCCCATTATTTTGATTTTTATTAATAATATCATAATAATTTCATAAAAATGTACAGATTATTCATTTGGACGGTATTCAAGCTAGAGTACCGAAAAATCCAAACTTTAATAATGGAAATGTGAAATTTGAACTATTAATTCGGAAGAATACAGTTGTATCAAATTTAGGATTTTACGAACCGAGCAAAATATTGAGCAAGCTCGTCTCCGTGCAATTAAGTGAAGTGTTAAATATGTCAGGCTCAATTAGTAAGTTATTATTTTTATTATGATACATATTATATTGGGTATGGGAATAAGTTTTAATCGTTTTTTATGTAGACAAAAAACATAGTTTGAATATGAAAATATTAAATGATTTTATTCAAAATATTTTCCATCTGAAGCGACAACCTTCGCCCATCTTTTGGGCAATAAACGGATTCCTCGAGTGAAGAATTCTATTTCTTTCGAAGCGATCCAGTCATCGACCCATTTTTGTATCCTGTCATATGAGGTGAAGCGCTCTCCAGTAAGTGCCGACTGCATCGACCGGAACAAATGATAGTCTGAAAGAGCAATGTCCGGTGAATACGGCGGGTGGGGTAAGACCTCCCATTTCACCCCTTCTAGGTATGTCCGGACGGGTTGACCAACATGTGNCCTAGCGTTGTNGTGCTGCAAAATCAGCTTCTCGTGTCTATCGCGCCATTTCGGCCGTTTTTCTTGAATAGCTTGTTTCAAACGCATTAGTTGAAGTCGGTAACATTGGGAATTGATAGTTTCGGACGGTTTCAGCAGCTCATAGTAGACTACACCCCCTCCCCTCCGCATGTCCCACCAGATACACAGCATGACCTTTGACCCGTGAATATTGCGCTTTGGCGTTGATGGACCTGGTTCACCTGGCTTCACCCATTCTAATTTGCGTTTAGGATTGTCGTAGTGAATCCATTTTTCATCGCCAGTGATGATTCGATGCAAAAAACTCTTTCTTTCTTGTCGTTGAAGCAACATTTCGCTGTGAATGTGCTGAAAAGTGAAATAATTCTGCATTACGTATTTCATCGCGGGAACAATCAGTTGACAGGATAGTACGTGAGTAAACATCTTCAAACTTGTCCGAAAGTGTACTCTCCCTCCCCCTCTCCCTCTCTCTCCCTCTCTCTTTCTCTCTCATTTTAAATATTTTACTTTTTACTTAAAAATGATATTTAAGTGATCTGATATTTACATTCGCACAAATAATACATTTCTTTTATCAGAATTATTTAAAGACAAGAAGGCAAATAATTAGATATTATTTTCGAGTTTAAGTTAGCATGATTAAAATGACAGTGAAACAGAGAGGAGAGAGAGAGAGAGAGTGAGTGAGTGCGTGTGCGTGTGCGTGTGTGTGTGTGTTTAAATGTATCTGTATGTGTGTGTACTGTTTATGACTTTGTGCAGCTAAGCGCAGCGGGAGCCCGGTCGACACACCCGCGTGTAACAATGAGTTGCGCCGCCCCTGCCTGCCTCCTGTACCCGGTTCATAATACGCTAACTGTTTGCTCTTGTATTTCAAAAACTAAGCTCCGTACAAAATTTTGTTAAAAGAAAAATCGTCTCAGAATATCACCACGAATATGTCCATGAAAGGACAAGTGGTTATTCTGAATCACCCTGTATACACCTTTTAAATCCATGTATCGAAAGGTTAGAAAAGATGCAAGCGGTACTATTAATGCCACCTATGGGAAAACGATTAAAATTTATTCCCATATCCAATACATATATATCTCACTTTATTAATATAAAGTAATATAAATTTCATAATTATTTTATATTAATTAGATTAATATTACCTATATTACTTATATATTACGTATTTTACAGGTTTAGATGTATACGTAAAATCAAACTTTACGGAACTGCATGAACCAAAATTGAATAAATTAATCGGCTAGGGTTCCGTCACAGATGAGACTTACAAATTAGAGGTTCACATATTAAACTTTTATGCTGATGACTATTTCGCACTTTCCATTAACAAAGGTGATCGAATTGAAATAATAGGAATAATACAAACAGTTATAAAGGGGGAAGAAATAGGAACGATACCAACGCTCTCCCCATCCTTTTGTTTTGAACCATCTGTGTATATAACACCTACATTGTCATTTAATTTATACTTAGTTCGGAATCTTTTCAGGAATTCTTCCTCCTTCATATTCTCGTTCTCCTGTTTCACTTTACCAATTTTGACGTCTGTTACTATCTCGTATAAATTTATATGATAGTCACATCTGAAGATTCCTGGCATACCAATTTTCTCCAAATCTTTACTTTCTTTTTTAAAATTTTTCCAGGACTCAATCAACATGAAAGGTGATTTCCTTGCGTAAGAGTATCCCCTCCTATTATACAGGATCTCTAACCTATTCATTTTTGCAATCGTAGCCTTTTCATTGTATCCATATATTTTCGTCCAGAAGTTTCTAGCTAAAAATTCAGTCCTTTCCTCTATTCTCATTAACTCGCCTCTACATTCATTACATTAGTGAGGGTGCTATTCCTATAGGCTAGCGCTATTCTCAACCACTTGTTTTGTATCTTCTCTAACTTGTCTCTATTCTTTTTATCCCTCGGGAAATATGTAAAAATACCATAATCCATAATTGATCTAACGTAAGACTTGTAAACCATGAGCGCGGTATTTATTTCCATTCCTCACGTCACCTTACATAAAAATCTCATAATGTTCAAAGCTTTCAATGTCTTACTTTGCACGTGTTCTATTTGTCTTTTGAAGCTTATCTTACTGTCGAAAATTACGCCTAAAAACTTTGCTGCTCTAACATTTTCTATCCTTTCTCCTTTTGCTTTGCATATTATTCTATTATTTCTATCATCTTTATTATTAAATCACAATATTTATCTTGGACGGTTCCAGATCTAAGCCTAACATATCAAGATTCTCCTCTATCTTATTTAAAGCTTTTTCTATCTTACTTTTGCACTCTGCTAGACTTCTTCCTGACACTGTCAAGGCCAGATCATCTGCATACTGTAAGACTTTGACATCATTCCCTAAATTCTTAGTTAGTTCCGACATATATAAGTTATATAAAGTTGGGGAGAGAACCCTTCCCTGAGGAAGACCTTTATTAATTACCCAAACTTCCGTCTCAGTATCACATTATAGTAAAATTTGTTCTACGATTTCTCATCCATTCGTTAATATATTTTATAATTCTATATGTACACTTTTTCCTAATCAATATTTCATTTAGTTCGTTACTCCTAATGTTGTCGTAGGCAGATTTTATATCCAGGAAGACCGCGACGTATTCAGATCTAGATATTTATTGATTTCAATTTCAGACGTCAATTCTACTAAATTATCTACGCATGATCTTCCCTTTCTAAAACCGTGTGTCGAATCAACCATTTCTTTCCCCTAACCAAATTAATCTATCGTTTATCATTCTC
Source organism: Tetramorium alpestre (assembly GCA_021460005.1). Lineage (NCBI taxonomy): Eukaryota > Metazoa > Arthropoda > Insecta > Hymenoptera > Formicidae > Tetramorium > Tetramorium alpestre. The sequence continues at coordinate 302,397 of JAJVSH010000222.1, forward strand.
TCTAGTGTCTTCCCGACAAAGGAAGACATGGATATCTAAATTTATTACTCTCTTTCTTGCTTATGAATATAGTATGGACCTCTTTCCAATCTGGAAACATTACACTCCTTTCAAAAGCATAATTTAGGCTTTGTAGTAGGACTCGTCTAAACTTTACTATCAATCTTTTAATCATTTTATATTTTATATTGTCTAAGCCCGGTGACGATTTATCTTTACAGTTACGTAGAGCCCTATAAACTCATTTACGCTGAACGCAGTTCATATTTTCACTATTGATATTATTATTTGTATCTTCGTATTGCAGATTACCCCCTGATAAATCTAAGGGTCTCTCCTTTACCCACAGAGGAGCTACTTTTTTAATCTCCTTTTGTAATAGAGCTTGAATCTTAAGAATCCAGACATGTGTCGTATCACTGTATCGTATCATGATCGCGTATCATCAGATACAGATACGTTGGTTATAATGACACCAAAATCTTGTATTTAACTCATATCCGTATCCCGTAGCTGTATCTTCTTTTAAGTTTTCCACCTAATACGCCCGTATCTTTAGTCTCACGTTGCCTGCTATAGAGACAATGTCTCTCTCTGTTAGCAGCTGCTAGCTACATTTTTTTCATTATCTATTAAAAAAAAAAGCAAGGCACGTCGATGGTGGATAAAAACAGTTTTTTGCGAATCGTACAATGTACAGTGGTTCAAGTTTATTGCGTGATTTAAAATCTCAATCTGTAAGTGGACAGTATAAAAACTTCACAAGAATGTCTCCTACTGAGTTTGAATATCTATTAAATTTGGTTGGAAAACAGATTTCCAAAAATGACACCACATATAGAAAAGCTATACCTGTACAAGAAAGATTAGCTATAACTTTGCGCTTTTTGGCAACTCGTGATTCTTATACTAAGCTTACAGTACTTATTTAAAGTCTCTAAACAAACAATCAGTGAAATCGTCTCCGAAGTTTGTTCTGCTCTTGTTGATAGAAAGCACTACATTCAGGTATGTAATTAAAAAATATTTTTAATATGTTTATAATAATTCTTTATTTTACATCTTTTAATAACTACAGTACGAAAAGTTTAAGTACAGACTTGAACAAAAATTAATTGGTTGAAAATTATATATGTCTATATGTCTATTGTCTAAATGTGAAACTTATAATCTAAATTATGTAAATTAAATATGAAAGTAAATTTAAATTATAAATGAAAATTGACTCAATAAATTTTTTTTAATTGTTTATAAAGTTGCTACTTAAATTTTAATTTTCGAAAACAAAATAGATAAGTATTGTTAACAGCATAAGTGTATTTACAGTAATAATAAAGCTATCATCTGACATTACACTCCTTGGAGAAGAAACGTTGCAAGCATTTATAGATTCAACGGATACACTAGCATAAGAACTACATTGAGAAGAAAGATGACTTATCACAGGTGCAGGATGACTTGTCTGGTGTTTGTTTTTATGGAATAATGTAAATTGCATGAAATATTGTAAAATCCTCTGTTTGCCTTTACAAATAATTGCATAATATCCAAATTTGATCTCACGTCTTCATTAAATTTTCATAATTTGGACGCAACCAAGTTTCCACAGTGCTGGCAATCATCTTGTATGGTTTGACTGGTTGTTTCAAGAATTTTAAAAGCTTTGTCGAAACGTTTATCTTCTGTATTAGCCTTTCTTTTATGTAAATTCTTAGGAGGTGCTGGTGTTTGACAGAAAACTGATATTGATTCGGTGTTTCCTTCAATATTCTGGTCAGAGTCATCAATGGATTCTTCATTTTCTTTTTCAGATGTTTCAGAGTTAATTTCATCACTTTCCATCTGAAAAAAATAAAATTAATAAATTGCAGCATAAAGAGCTCTCTCTCTCTCTCTCTCTCTCTTTCTTTCATTTATTAAATTTTTGCTTTTGCCTATTATTAATAACTATGCTCCAGTTTGCTGCGATATATCGCTATAGGACTGTCCGATAGATTTCAAGTTTTACTTAATAACTATCTATGATTTATATTCAATTTAAAATTTAACAATCATGTTCAATTATATTCAACAATCATGTTTTAAATTAATTAATATAATGGAATGGAATATAAATGAAGATAATATTGATATACTTCGTTAATATTGATATCTAATTGTTTATATGTTTATATGTATCATTTCTTTGATGTTTCGGCAAAAGACCGACTTTAGATGGATCATAGTCGTATCGTATCTACGTATTAAAATGATACGCAGATACGATGCGCAGACACGATACAGCGCGCGTCCACACATAGCTGATTATGATACGTGATCATGATATGATACGGTGATACGACACATGTCTGGACCCATCTTTAGGTTCTATGCTTTTTCCCCACTCTCTGTAGTTACCCCTATTCTTAAGGATATTCATTTTATTCCACACGTATTTGGCATTCACAAATCTAGCTAGACTGGCAGCAAATAGTTTAAAATTTTCTCTTTTTTTCTTTTATCACTTTTCACGCTATTGCAATACATCTCTTCCACTCTATCTTGCTTTCTTGATTTAAAATCATTTTATAGTTTTTACAAACAATTTTCCTATGATCAATAACTTTTTCACACTCTCGGTCCCACCACTCTACCGGATTTTTATTATATTTACTATTTTTGTAACTACTTCTAAATTTGCCCACATCGCGTCCTCTTTTATCTCCATCTCTCTATATTATTATCTTTTTCCCGGAGGCTATTATCAACGAATCTTTCATTATTTTAATAAGCTTATCATATCTATTCTCTTCACTATCTAACACAAAATCTTCGTGATCTAAAAGTCTTTCGCTATTTTCTATTATTTCAGCATATTTATCCCAGTCCGTTTTCCTATTGCTCAACCTATTCGTTTTTTTCCTATACACCTTATGATTAATGCTACACTGAAACTTTATAGGATAATGATCTGACCCCCACGTATCATCTAGCTGCACATAGCTCATCATATATAACCGCGTTTGCGAAAATCAGGTCAATATTTGAATTTTTTGGTCCTATTTCTCCCATTCTCAAGATCGTATCCATGTTTACAATAAACATATTCAGACTATCGAATTCTTCATTTAGATTCTCCCCATTCTTATCGATATTTTCGCAATTCCAACTTGTGTGGTGAGCGTTAAAATCGCCCATCACAATAATACCCTCTTTATCGTCTACATTCTTTATAAGATTTCGCCACGTCGTTCTCTTTTCTATCCTGCCAGGTCGTCTATATAAGTAAAATAAATTTATGTGTTTCTTTCCCCTTGAATCTTCAAACCTATAACATCTAGATTATTCAGCTCCTCTTCCACTTCTAACCAGTAACATTTTATTCTCTTATAAAGATTGCCGTACCCCCTGCCCTCCCCCCACTTCCCTGATTATAATTATTACACATATATGTCTCGAAACCTGGAATTCTGAAATAATCGTGGCGCCTACTCTTAGTTTCCGTAACACATACCACATCAAAATCCTGAGTAGCTTTCCAGAGTTCTGTCTCTTTCGACCACCACCCCCTCGCGTTCCAGAGTAAGCATTTCAACCATTATTATCTGTCCTTTTTATTTTGATCCCCTTCCTCCGATGGAACCTCTAAATCAGTTATCATTTCTTCCTCTCCTTCTTCTAGATCTCTTGCTCCTTCCCTCTCCTCCCTTTGTCTTATCACCTCTCCTATACATTCTCTAACTAAATCTTTGACTATATGCTTAACTTCTCCCGCTACAAGACTGCGCAAATTTTATATAATTTCCTGTCTCACTTTCTTCATGATTTTTTTAATTAGAGATTCAGTTTTCTCCTGCGCATCTACAACTCTATGATCTCTCTCGTATCTAATATTCTCTCTATCTGTCTCCTTATTTAAGCTAGAATAGTGCACTACTTTTTTAATTCTATTCCTTTTATTTTCCGTGGACAAAGGTCCCCCCCTCTCTATCTCTACTCTTTGGTTTCTTCAGGATATTAGCGTAGGTGACTTCCTTTCTCAGTGGTATTCTTACTTCTATAATACCATTTTCATTATCTTTAGGCATACTCCTCTCCCTGTATCCCACGATCGAAGAATCTCTCCTCACTTATCTGTTTACTTAAACTATTTTCTCCCTCCCTTTTCTTTTCATAATCTAATCTCATCTTTTTTTCGCGTCCCATACCGTCATGTTGAATCTCGCCATTGTTCGTTTTAATTCTAAATTGTATCTGTAAATTCCGCAGGTTCTGTCAGTAGCTTTGTGCGCCTCACCACAATTTATACACCTAAACACTACAATGGCCGTGAAATTCTCCGGCGCACGCTACGCACCTCGGCCTTGCTTTACAATGTTTTGCCAAATGACCGTACTTATAGCATCCATAACACTGGAGCACGCTATCCACGAATGGCCTAACCTTGAGACTCATTAGACCCCCATAAATTTTAACCTCTTCCGGAATGTCACTCCCCTCCCAAGTTATGCAAACAATATGAGAAATCGATTATTCCCATTTCTTTGTATCTCTATCAAATCGTCTCCTTGGTAGACGCTCTATCTCCAAAATGTTATATATCTGTTACGACTAGCGTCTCTACTAATTCTCCCAGCGACGCACTAATGTCCCACCCCGTTATAACGCCTTTGCATGACCTTGCCCTGCCCGGAATTTCAAAGTTTACTATTTTATCTCCATGTCCCTCTACATCTTTGTCCTCGAGGCACTTATTTGCTTCACGGTATTCATCAAACAGTAGCTCAAATCTACCGTTATGAATGATTTTAATTCTCGAAATATTATATCCCTTATCCCTTATGTATCTTATAACTCTAACCTTGTTTCGTTCATTATTACGTTCCCTCGCCGACGAGATCAGGCAAGCTTCCTCTACTATCTTAGGGCCGACGTGACTGTGACTGTATCTCGGTTCCTGTCTTCTCTCGATTCTTCCATCCTCGCTTAAGTCGTCCGTGTATCTCAGTCTTTTATTAATTTTAACCGTTTTATACTTATATTATATTTATTATATATTTATATTATATATTTATCTTCTATTCTATTATGTCTTCTTTTCTTGTCCTCCTCGGTTGATACGTTCGTCGCTGTGATCCGCGTGTGACCAGTGTCCTCTTCTATCCTCGATATTTTCATAACTATCTTTTCTCTCACTATCTCTATCTCTCTATCTCTCTATGCTCTATCTTCTCTCCTCTCGTTTATCTTCTGTCCTCGTTCCTCTTCCCGTCTTTCTTTCGTCCTTCTCGCAGTCCAGCTTCTTACCTTCATTCTTTTCTTCTATTCCTGCTGAATTTTCGATTAAAATCCTCTTCTTCTTTGTCTTCTTCCCCATATCTGACTCGCTATTTTCTCTTTCCACGCTATCCCTGTTTCTCTTTCTATCTTCAGTCTTCTTTTTTCTTTTTCCTCATTGGAAAGCTCCCTAACCCTTCCAACGGGGATCGGAATACCGGTCTCCTTAGATTCCTTCCAACCCGTAACTACGGGTTCTTTTCTATACTCAGATTCGCGGCTGTTATTTTCCACTCTGATCTCTCGTTCTCGCACCTCAGGCCTACTACCAACACTATCTCACTCTCTACTTAGTTCAATCACGGGACAAAACACGTTCGTAGCTCACGTACTCCTCAAGCGCTCAAGCCGGAATAAGGGCATTTCGATGGATTGATTCTTGTGAGACGTGAGAGAAACAGGTACGACTCCTCATGACGACATATAAGCTGCAAGATAATATGGCGAAGATATTGATAGGCTCAAGACTAAAAGGCAGCCGAGTGATTCCGTTCCAAACCCGAATATATCGAAATGCCGACAAATGACTTTCTCCTGGCCATTGAAAGCCATGTTCGATCATCGTCCGAATAAGCTAAAAAGAGTTCGAAGCATGAATGTGGAAGAGGGGCGAAACTTTCGGCGCCTACATGCACGACAAGATCATTTTGGCTAATAAAGTACCAATCGAGGAGGACGATCTCATCGACTATTTAATTGACGGCATAACAGATCTCAATTTACAAAATCAGGCACGGATCCAAAGATTTACTACAGTAACATCTATGTTAGATGCTTTCGACAAAATAACTCTTCGCCCGAAAGGACAGCAGAACAGCATCGTTGTCGCGAAGCCTAATGAGGAGAGCAAGCGACAGAAGTATGTTGGAGAGGAGAAAAATCATGAGAGACGATGCTACAATTGCAAAATGCAGAATCATGTGAGCGCGAATTGCCCAACCAAAGACAACGGCGTGAAATTCTTTTATTGCGGCGAGCGCGGACATGTAGCGGCACAATGTGTTAAAAAGAAAAGCGAGGTAAAGGACAGCTGTGCGGTAAGCGAGCGTAATGACGAAAAATTTTATAAAAATGTATGTATTAATGTTCCGTGTTCAATATCCTCCAATCAAATAATCTCAAATGCCATGAAACGGAATATCTATCACGGAAGGAGAAGATTGGCCCGCTGGACAGATGTAATGATGAAGAACGTTTAGTACACCCAACGTTTAGTACACCCAGTTTGCTTAATATACAATATGTAGTGTCTGATGTCCTTTAACGTCCACGTGTTCACTTTTCTCCTTCAGCTTCAGATTCCGCGAACTTTTATTTCGTTGTATAGGACGGGCCGAAAAACAATACACAGGCTCTTCTAAAACAATCTTTCTTTCTCTGCTCTCGCCTAGCGAGTGCCTCCCCTCTCCGCTTCGCCGACAATTGCCGATCATCCCGCCACCGAGACACGAACATCACGCATCGCGCGGGAAAACAAATCTAGACCTTTACTTTATTTCGCTCACTTCTTACAATTCGGCATCCTGACATAAGATCGTCCCTGATCGCAATTAAATTAAAGAAAATAAAGATATTCAATACGTACAACAACAAAAATGAACATACTATATACATACTTATTGTCAGATTAAATTTAGATATTTCAATCACTCATAAAATAAACTCAATTTATATTAAGATATAATGCTTGACTTAAATATGGAGATTATCGCCTACTACACTTACTAACTATTTCACAGTACTGGGTTTTACCCAGGGTCGCATGTTTTTTGGTTCCCATACGCCTTGATATTTTTTCTGCCCATGTTGGAAACCAGGAATGTCAGAGACTATATAACGATCATTCCGAAGTGGTTTGACGATAACATAAGGTCCCTTGTATTGAGGAATGATAATTGTATTGAGGAAAGATAATTATCTTTTTAGAAGCGCCGGATGTGCTATCAAAATTACGTAGCATAACATAATCGCCTTCCTTATATACATTTGGTTTCTTGTGCTTTTTATTAAAATAATCCTCGTTATATGCTTGTGCGGTAGTTATTTTCTCAACTGATTTTGCTCTTACTTCTTCAAGATCTCGCGATTTGTTGTTGACATTTTCATCTAGATAATCTTTTATTCGGTCATCTATGCACCCTCGTTGGCTTATCCCAAAGAGTAATCGACTAGGAGTCTCGCCAGTACTTTTGCTCACTGAATTATTCAACGCATACTCTACCTCTGATAATAATTGATACCATTGTTTGTTTTCGTCGTTACTCATTAATTTTCCTAACACTGGAATTAGCACTCTATTCACGCGCTCTACCTGACCATTACTTTGAGGTGAGCCTGTTGCGATTAAAATATGTTTCTCTTAACATTTCTCTCCTCCAGAAATTTAACAAATTCGTGAGACGTAAAATTTGATTCTCTATCGGAAATAATAGTATGAGGTTTGCTATAGTTAGTAAAATAATCTGATAAGGCTATTATAACTTCCTTACTAGACGTAGTTTTCGTAGCATATAATTTAACATATTTTGTAAACGCATCTATAATGACTAAAATATATTTTTTAATTACACTATTTATCAATAGGCCCCAAGTGGTCAATATGTAATGTATTAAACGGTAAGTTTCCTTTCGGGATAGAATGTAATGTGCCTTCGACCTTTCCTGACGCAGGGGAATACGATATACATTTTGAACAATTTGAGACATGTGTCTTGACGTTAGCTTTCAATTCGGGAAACCAGTAATTTTTCATAATCGTTTCGGAAGTTTTGTCAGCTCCAAGATGACCCATCTAATCATGATATCTAAATAGAATGTTTTTTTCCATGTTTTGAGGAACATAAAAAAGCAAATCATCATTTCTTTTGCGATATATCAATCCATCGCGCAATTCGAAAAAAGGACTTTCTGTTTTCTCTAATTGTTTGCTCAATTTCATAATTTTCTCATCCTGGGACTGGCACAACGAAAGATTAAACTCGAATGGGTTGTCTTCAATGATACTAATACTAAAAGTTCGGCTGAGTGCATCCACATGCTTCATACGATCCCCTGGCCTATGTTCTATGGAATAATCATAATCTTGTAATTCTAAAGCCCAACGCGCAATTCGTGGGTTGACATCCTTTTTCTGCAAAGTTAACTTAAGCGCATTACAATCAGTTAATATTTTAAATTTGATACCTTGCACATATATTCTGAATCGTCTCAACGCATATATAATGGCTAAAATCTCCAGCTCGAAGCTGTGGTACTTGCTTTCTATCGGAGTAGTACGCTTAGAAAAATAGAATACAGGATGTAACTTGCGATCCGACTTCTGCTGTAAGAGAACAGCGCCGAAACCATACGAGCTCGCATCACAGTGTAATTCGGTAGCATCTCGTGGATCATATATAGCTAGAATTGGAGCTGTAATCAATTTCGCTTTAAGCCTCTCAAATGCATCAAGTTCAAGTTTGGTAAATTTGAATGTAGCATCTTTCTTTACTAGATCATATAGGGATTTCGCTATGNTCGAAAATCCTTCAATAAATTTTCTGAAGTATGAGCATAATCCTAAGAACCCTTGCACACTGCGAATGCTTTGTGGTACAGGAAATTTCCTCACAGCCTCAATGCCGCTATCCGTCGGACTTATTCCCTCCCGTGTAATGGAGAATCCTAAATACTCAATTTTAGTGAATAAGAATTTACACTTCGATTCTTAAATTTAATTTATTCTCGACTAACAGCTTGAACACTCGTTTTAATACCCATAAATGATGTTCTAACGATTCGGTAGCAATTAAAAAGTCGTCAATATATACCAATGCATCTCCAGAGCGAATTAACTCATCCATTATTTCATTTATAAACTTCTGAAATCGAGTAGGTGCTGATTTAAGCCCAAATGGCATTTTTAAAAATTCAAATTGACCAAATGAAGTCACGAATGCTGTATATTTGATAGAGTTTTCAGCTATTTGAACGTGGTAGAACCCGTCTTTTAAATCCAAAACGCTGAAGTATTTTTTATCTTTAAGTACATTCAATTGATCTTCAATTATAGGTATAGGATAATTATCCCGTAATATATATTCATTTAAAGTGCGATAGTCAATGCACATGCGATACTCGCCAGTTTTCTTTTGCACCACCACTGGAGAAGCATATTCGGAATTACCGACTTTAATTATTTTTTTCTCAAGTAAATCATCTAAAATTTTCCTCACTTGCTCCTTTTGTACATATGAAAATCTTCTCGGTGCAAAATGAAAAGTTTGTACGTTATTTAATCGGAGCTCCAACTCAGCGTTAACCTTTGGTTCTGTCGGTCGCTCTGGTTGCATATATTCCTTAATAAACAGATCTCTTAGTGCTAATTGTTTACTATGTTCAATTTCGGGATTAATTACTAACGACTTATCAATACTATCTACAATCTCGCAGACATCAATATTGCAAATTTCCGCATTAGTTGGCTCTTCTACATCTTTTTCTATACCGATTAAGCTAACCTTAGAATTTTTTAATATATCTCTACCGATTATCAAAGAAGCAGACATAGTGTTATTTGCAACTACATAAATATTTGTTCTTCAATAATTTTATCACAATTAATATCCGCCGTAACCGTTCCAACTACGTTTAGACTGCTGCCATTTATCCCGCAAAATTTCATTTTATCATTTTGTTCTTTTACAACGCAATTTGGAATAAATTTTTCTTTATGATGACTGTTTAAGTATTGGCGAATCATTAAATAATGATGATGCGACTAGCAATGACAACGATCAATTAGGGTCAGAACCATCAGGTACTTAACTTATGGCGTTTTCGACTGAAGCAAACCTAATCCGGGTTGGGTCTTTTGTTTCTTTTATAACTGACCAATCACGGTTATTCCATTCTTTAGAAGAATAACTGTGATTGGTCGAAAATTAACCCGAGTTGAGAAATGTATATTAATGTAACAGCGTTTTCGACTGAAGCGGGTTAACCAAATAACCCAATAACTGTGATTGATCGAAAATTAACCCAACTCGGGTTAATTTTCGACCAATCACAGTTATTGGGTTATTTGATTAACCCGCTTCAGTCGAAAACGCTATTACATTAATATATATTTTGAATGTTTTATGCCAAAGTGATCTACACAAAACAAAAACTAGAAGTGTAAGAGTAATATGACCTTTAAGAAAAAATTAAAGCTTTTAATCATTATCTTAATAATGAAAATGTTAATAATAACAACAATAATAATAAACAATTAATAAATTGCAGGTACACCAAATAAAAGGAAGAAACGTTCAGCGGAACAGCAGTTCAGTGCATTAGAGAGAATTGCTGATTCGCTCTGCCAACCATCAACTCCATTTATAATACCACCAGCACCTAAACCTGATGATATTGATTCGGCTTTAGCAGTTGTTGGATGCAGATTGAGACAAATGAATCGGAAAAATCAGTTAAATGTCATTCAGCAAATATTGAATCTAACTTTTGATATACTTAAAGAAGAAGATTAACTATATTGATTTGATTTTTTATTTTATATGTGTGATATCGAGCTTCTGAACAAGGGAAAAATAAAGTCAGTCAATAGTGTAATGATAGTATCATCACATGTGTGACTAATGTACTCTAAGTATGAAGAAACACTCGAGTTTCTTTAATCTGGCCGCTATTTGGCTACGCCGCGACACTGCGTTTTCTCGCGGTTCGCAGTTAGCATTTGCTACACGAGTTTCATGCGGTGAATATCACTATACGTACGCTTTGCGATCTTTCTCTGTTCTTTGTGAAATTTAATAGTGAATATCGCGAAAGTTTAGTATCATTGTGTATCATTTCGTAAAAATGTTGGGAGACCTTTGAAGAATGATAACAATTTATTTATCGAGAAGATTCTCGAGTATAAGGAGAAGATTTTTACTGAGAAGGGCACTATTATCTCGAAGTGTGATTCTGTATGGGTTACAATCGCAAAGAATCTGGACCACGTTACTACGCCTGCTTCATTATATACTTTTGTAACATGTAATAGGTATAATATAAGAGATAAGTTAATGAATCGGTTTCCTTCTAGGAAAAGTCCAGAATGCTAATCAGTCGAAAATGTCTTAGGAGAAATACGCAGTAATGTTGATTCATTTAATAATTCGTCTGTTAATACAACAATGGAATCGCCTATCTTTAAAGGTTCAAATATTTTTACTATTACAATTCCAAAAAAAGAATTTCAAACTATGATTATGTGTAAAACGTATCGACAAAAGGAGAGAGGTAAAGCAGAACCCATACGTGAGTATACAATATTAAGATCCGGCATATGGCAGCATATATTTAATAAAAAATTTGGGCTGCTACTAAAGTAATATGCGGATTTAATTTAAGAAATCATAAATTATTACGTAGTAGAACGAAGATATGCAAATGGCACATGCAAAAGTGATGCTGTAATTAAATGTGACATAGACAATTCAGTCGTTAATGATCTTACAACCAAAATTTTTTGTATTTTTATTGAAGGTAAAGATCGTTGCGGAAAACGATATCTTAGACAAGCTGTTAGAGATAATATAAATAAAATTAAAAAGTACTACAGCAATGACGTATCATACTGAATTAGCTGAAGAATTGCTGATGAGTACAAGCGATACCATGGAACTCCCACATTTATTTAGTTCTGAACTTTTACGAATTGCAAAAAAGAAAGTCATAGAAGAAGATTATCTACATTAAGATGCTTTAAAAGCATTATTATTTATGCAATTAGGATCTTTACGAGATATTATACATAATATAGGGTTAAATTCATTTTTCATACATTATTGGTCAAATTATCAAATAAATTTATATAGAACATATGCAGATTTCGAATCAGCTTGTATATATGTTGATGCAACTGGAAGTTTAATCAGAAAGATTAAAAGACCTAATAAATATAAATCGAAACATATATTTTTGTACAATTGCGTTATTAATTATAAAAATAATCTTTTTCCAGTGTGCCAGATGTTATCAGAGAGTCACAATACTAATGCAATTCAATTTTGGCTAGGAGAATGGATTCGTTTAGATGCACCGCGCTCAAAAGAAGTTGTCTGTGATTTTTGACAGCCTATGAATTGATGTAGAGCACTTTTGACAGCCTACGAATTAATGTAGCTTATTTTATTAAAAAATACAGCAATTTTTTTAAAAATACGCGACAAAGAATTAAACAATTTTATTTATCTTTGTTAGGACAATTAATTTTATGTCGTAATTTAGAAATGGCTGAGGAAATTTTAACTTCCATATTAATAATTGCTAGAAGTGAAACCGAAGGCACTACACAAGAAAATAAAATAACAATATGTGAGGAATATAAAATAAAAATGAAACGTTTGCTTATGTCGGCTGATGCAGAACAATTTTTGGAAGCAGAAGATTCAAATTCTACTGACAATGAAGATGACAGCGATATTACAAATGGATGGTTTCAATGGGCAAAATCTATAGATGAAAAAATACAAACAAAAATTAATGAAATTGATCGGGAAAATGCGCATTTTATGCCTGCATTTGCTAATAAATTAATAGCAAATGCAAGATATTTACCTTTATGGTCTTGCATATGTCGCGATAAATTTGGATTCGGAAGAATTCCAGCAAGCAATGCATGTATTGAAGAATTTCATACAGTAAAAAATATATTTTTGAAAAATGAGATAACATCTATGCGCGCTGATGTATTTGTATCGAAACATATTAAATTTCTTAGTGATCGTATGAAGTTAGTAAACGCAGCATGTTACAATGAAGATTTGGAAACGAGCCCACAAATAATACATCAACAAGAATAAATAACAGAAAAAAATAACAGAAGAAAATATTGAGAGTTTCAATCAATCACCAATAATAAATATTCATACGGAAAATGATCTTGAATGTCCTGTTTGTGCGAATGGAGTTATGCCAACTGGTGCGCATACTGTTAGAGATCTCGAAGGCAGAGCCTTATTTCAGAGACGATAGGAGTACGACGAAGTAGACAACACAAATGTACATATACCAAATACTCAACTTTATTAAGCGCGTTATCACAATACAGGGATGCGTCGAGCGAACCGTAAAGAAGTGCGCGCGCAAGACTACCGGTAGCATTAGGAACGATCTAGAAGGGCGTGAACGTGAATGTTACTAGACAGATAGGAACACTAGAGCCTTCATCCGGTCACGAATCGCAAGCATTAACCGCGGAATATGAAAAGTACGCGAGTTCTGACAGTTACATATGCCAAAAAGCTGTTCATGCAATTGATGCTTGTTCGACACCAATTGGAGAAGAAGGATATGGCCAGAAACGTATTTGTAAGAAATGTAAAGTATCTGGTAATGCAAACGAAATATTAGCGACAAGAGAAATAGAAGATTGGAGAGGACTAGCACCTAAACGTTTTCCAAAGGCAGATATCTTCAACGAAGCAATGTCAAACAGAACTTTTTATTAGGAAAGCTTCAAAAAATACCTATTATAAAAAATGGTAACAATATATCGGTAAAAGCTATTAAGATAAAAAATCAAAGATATTCCGTTACAAATACTTGCGCATTTGATAGTATATTACAGCTTTTTATTACAGCTTATTTTGATATGAAATGTATTAAAGATTTAGTATATAAAGAAAGCAGTTATATGTTTTTCAAACTTGTTCTTGACATAGCAACGCACGGAATAAAAAAATCTTATAGAATTCATACACTAATATTACGCAAAAATTTTTCAAACCTCAAAATTCCATAATGATTGTGCACTAATTAATTGTGAAGTTACAGTTGCTTTCCTGTGTACGAAAATATTTGAAAAATATTGATCATTTAAAGAAATATCTAGTTGTAGCAGCGGTTGTCTTAAAAGAGAGAAAACGTTAAAATTGAACTTGGATTATTACAACGAAGAGAATTTGACTAAATAGAGAGCGAGATAACTAACCAAGGAACACGACCTTGTTGTTAAAAAGATTTTAATGGTTTTGAAACTGTTATTTCTTAATCAGGTAATTATAGTGCATGTCTACATATTGCAATCTATTCGATATAATCATATTACAGTTATTAAACTAAGATCTGTGATACAACGCACTATAAAAAAAGCGGATGATAAATCGAAACATAAATACATTGAGGAAATCTTTGAAAGAATTAAACGTTGTCATACTATATACATAACAATTCCTGCAGGTATTCGCCGTATTAGCAGTTGCATCGTGTTAATAATAAAGGACAATTATCGTCAAACATCGTCGACGTTCGCGTCGTTTGCGAACTTACGATTCAAATGAGAATTTCGATTTTGATGAATTCAAAGAGATATTCGATTATAAAGGTGCCTGAATTGATCATGACATACTTAAGCGGAATCATTATGCCGTTCTGGAAAATGAACGTTATTGTAAATCATGTGAACGTGTCGCATGCAAATGTCTCGTAGAAGAGTGTGACGTGGTGTAAGATATGGATCAAATCGAACGCGACCTGCTGGAGCAATCCAGTCGAGTCGCTTGGACCTTGGACGAATTTATCACCTGGGCGCAGCGATGCGACGAGTGCGGCTCGAAGAATACCGCTTTCGAAAATCGTCTTTTAACCGGTGCGGTGATTAACACAAACTATATCGAGCCGCGACAATTTTTGGAAGACGCTTGCGATATAGTGCTCGAGCGAATGCGAGAAGTTTTAAGAAGACGCAGCAGCGTAAAAGTGAACACTGTCTTTAACAGCGAATTTGTGACCGGTGAGAAACGCGCGAATAAAAGTATCAACACGCGAAACTGCGAATTTTTCGTACGTCAGATTTGCGCGAGCAACGCGTCATCGAGCCTACTCTAGCGTCCCTCGAAGAGTTTCAGGAACGCGACAGTGGGTGGGCGTTGTCGCGCATACTCCATCTGACTGTTAACATAAACAAATATAATCCGCTGCACACGGGATGTTACATCAAGTCATCGCAAGAAATAAAATTTAAGGGAGCATTAATTAACGTGCGATCAATGGACAATGTGTGTTTCACGTGATGGCTGCTCTGCATCCGGCAGAAAGGAATGCAGATCGTGAATCGTCGTATCCGCACTATACGACAGTTCTAAATGTGCAAGACATTGTATTCCCGATGGCGTTAAGTCAAATAAAAAAATTTGAACTTTTAAATAATGTCTCCATCAACGTGTACGGCATTGAGAATAAAATAATCCTGCCGCTACGGCTCACTACTCAGAAGAAGGAGAAGCATGTCAACTTGCTGTACATGCAGGACGACAACGATGTTGGGCCATTTCGCGTGGATAAAAAATATGTCCCACTTCGTGAGCTCGCAGTTGAGCAAACACAATGGGCAAAAATACTTTTGCGATCGGTATATATTTTTTTAATTACATAATAATTTATGCCTCTCACGAATAATATAAAAAAAATTTTTTGTTCCAGATGCTTGCACTATTTCAGTTCCAGCGAAAAATTGGAGGTTCATAGTGTCGACTGTCAGCAGATAAATGACTGCGCGATCAGGTTACCGAGTGAGGATGACAAGTGGCTGACCTTAAAAAATTACGATCGGAAGGAACGGGTGCCGTTTGTCATATACGCCGACTTGGAGTGTACTCTGAAGAAGACAGACACGGATTTGACAGCATCCACGTACGCGTACCAGCATCGCCGAGGTATTCAGCGTCGCATACTACGTGCATTCTTACTATGACTCCTTGTCCGCGTATTAATCTCGTCGCGATAAAGATTGCGTGGTTCGCCGAGCAACTCAAAGCGTTATCGCATCGCGTAAAAGGAACATTATCCACTAATGTTCCCATGGAAGATTTGTTGAAGGATCAGTGGGAGGCATACCGTAGCGCTGAGAATTGTCACATATGCCAAAAACCGTTCGCATCGGATGATACTCGGGTACGCGATCATTGCCATTTGATCGGTCGGTACAGAGGTCCCGCGCATTCGAACTGTAATTTAAATTACAAAGATCCTTATTGTATTCCTATAGTCTTCCACAATTTATCCGGTAACGATTCTCATTTTATCATCAAGTAAATAGCCGCAGCGTACGATGGTAATATAGATTTGCTTCCAATAACGAAAGAAAAATATATTTCCTTCACAAAACATGTCAATAGCACTGATGAAAAAGATTGGAAAACATGCATAAAATTACGATTCATAGATTCATACAAATTTTTAAATGCTAGTTTCGATAAACTGGCGTCTCTTCTAAGTAGGGATAAACTTCAAATCTTGCGACAGGAATTTTGTAAACTTTCTGCAGAAAATTTCGATTTACTGACGCGAAAGGGTGTCTTTCCCTATGAGTACGTTGATTGCGAAAAGTTGGAGGACTCGTGTCTACCACCGCGCGAGTCATTTTACAGTTCCTTGACCGGCGACACTGTATCCGAGAGCGATTATGCACACGCCGCGAACGTCTGACGGCGGTTCTCCATTCAAACCCTGGGCGAGTACAGCGATCTGTATTTGAAAACTGATGTCTTGCTATTGGCCGACATTTTTGAAAATTTCCGCGACAAATGTTTCGAGAGTTACGGTCTTGATCCCGCATATTATTATACATTACCCGGTTTTACATGGGACGCCACGCTTAAATATACGCGTATAAATTTCGAATTGCTCATTGATATTGATATGGTTATGTTTATCGAGCGCGGTATACGCGGTGGCCTAAGTCAATGCTCCGATAAATACGCACGGGCCAACAACAAGTACATGTAGTCGTACGATCGTCGAAAGCTTCCTCCTACTTAATGTACTTTGATGTAAATAATCTATACGGATAGGCAATGTGTCAGCCGTTGCCATACGCCGAATTTCGATGGGTTGACGATCTCACCGACTTTGACTTTAGTGCGGTCGCCTCTGACTCGCCCACGGATTATATTCTCGAGGTCGATCTCGAGTACCCGCAAAGTAAACACTACGAGCACATTGACCTACCGTTCTGCCCGACGCGCGATAAGCCACCTGACAAGCGGCAGGCTAAACTTCTGGCGACTCTATATGACAAGAAGCGTTAGGTCATCCACTACCGTAACCTGAAGCAGTACACGCGTCACGGTCTTCGCGTCACAAAGATACATCGCGTATTACATTTGCCCAATCTCCATGGCTCTGCGATTATATCGAATTAAATACACAATTTAGAACACTCGCTAAAAACGAGTTTGAAAATTTCCCTGTAATGAGAATTTCTACAAATTTGGAATTTCGACGACACTGCATTGCTGGATTCGCTGCCTCGAATATCTATTGTATATATCCTACAATTTAGATATTAAAAAAGGTTCTGCAAGAACCCAAGATGATAAAGCATCTAAAGCGGCAAGAAAGAAATATATTCAACAAGGTTTGAAGTTTAAATTGTCACTAACAGTTGATGTTATAAAGCAAGGTTTCGGGACGACAAATACCGGCAATGTAGCCCTTTTGCAGCTCTTTTATGTAGCTCTTTTTTGCAGAAGCAGAAACTGTTGCTGAAGTTACGGGATTAAACAAGAATTTGATAGAGAGATTTCACAATATTTTGCAAGTCTTGACAAGTGGACAAATGATTGACTGTGCGAGGTTCAAATCTTACGGTTTCAAAACTGCCGAAATGTGTGTACAGTTATATTCCTGATATCCATTACCACCATCCATCCATAAAATTTTAATTCACTCATGTCGTCAATGCGTTTACTACCGAGCATCGTTCCATCGTTGGTCAAACAAACACCGTATACTATCTAAAGCAGTGCGATCCATCGCATAGAAAGAGCTTCCATCGTCGTTCAGAATGGATCCAAAGTACCTTCGACTCAGCGGGCCCAGGTTATCGAGGACCGCATTTCGCCCTTCCGCCGTTTCCAGCTGTTTTCGAACGGCTGTTACGAGCGAATCGTCCGTGGTCTCAAAAACATTCTCGCCGCTCTTGAACAATTTTGATGATTGTACGGCTGTCACCATCGCGGGCGGTATCGGTGATACGTTCAGCGGAGGCTCAAATCGATAAGATTTATGTGGCGTCGACGCGGCGTGGTCCGACGATCGTTTTCTCTTTCTCAATACCGCATCCTTCTCGCGCTTCTGGATGAGTAACGGTTCGTTTTCACCATCGTGCCAGAATTTTTAACCATCTTTTGCAGAGGCTCGATAATTGGCTTGAGGCGTGTCTTCATCGCGATATCGTTCTCGATCTTACCAGTCTTCAAGGCACGATCGTGTTTTTTACGGATCGATTCACTCGTCTTCTCAATCTTCCTCGCGATCTTCTCGCGCTCGCGAGTATCGTTGCTCTCAGGCATGTTTTATCTCGACAAGGTATCGACATCAACTGATTGTTTTACGGTATCGCAAACACGTTAAATCCTTTTCGGTATCGCCCGTTCGTAAGCGAACTGTCCTTGTCTATCACTATGAATCCATACTCGTGCTGCCAACAGTCGCGACACAACGCACTGAAATCCTCGTACGACATGTCGGTGTTCACGTGATCGTTGTAAACATTTTTCAAATTGATACAATCCTGTTTGAACAGGATTAGCAGGTTCGCGTTATCACATATCAGATGTTTGGGTATTCTCGCATACGTNTGACAGAGATAGAAGCAGTCGACGTTTGAGTGTCCGCCCATCGAAAAGTACTCTCTCACAGTATCTTGCTTGTCGCACGCGACGTCATCGAAAACAAAAATCGAGTTTGGACGTGCCTCGCTCGGCGGAATGACGTCTCTGTTATTGGAGAATATAGCCGATTTTGTCGATCGATGTCAGTAGCTCCTCCAGATACTTTGGCTGCTGCAGCGACTTTGAGTACACGTTCTCGAAACGCACACCGTGCGAACTTTCAGCAAATTTATCAATACATTTGTCTTGCCGCAATTTGAGGGGCCGCAGATGATCGCGCGTATAATGGTCGGTGGCATCGCGCCGTGCTTTTGCATTTCCACTCCTCTGCCCCCCATCTTCCGCAGTTTGTCGTCGCAGTTTGTGACGCGTATCGTCACCGATTGCCGCACGAATTTCATTTCTCTTTGCGCTTCCGAGTAGAGAGGTCGCGTCTATTTATACCCGCGCGGAACCGCGAATCGCTCAGAAATGTTTCTGCTTCTGCTGGATAAAAGACATACAATTTAACCGCTGAACAGTTAAAGTATGTGCCAAAAATCCGTTTTGTTACAACAGTTTTACAATCACATAGATTATGTGTGGGATAAACTTCCGGAGCATATCAAGGCAGATTCGGAAGTTCAGCAGTATCGTCATTGCCTGGATCATTACAATCTACAAANTCAGCGAACGCACATCGACGGTCCGCCGCCGCTGATCAAGGATTGCCGCGAATGTCAAAGACGACGTCTAGCGTAAAAAACGATGACAGTCTGCTCAATCGCGCGATAAACACCCTTCCCTTCGAATTACATATCCCCGGCTATCAGTTTTGCGGCCCGGAAACTCACTTGGAGAAACGTTTGGCGAGAGGCGATTGAGGTATAAATCCACTGGACGCGGCGTGCCGCGAGCACGACATTGCGTATTCTTGGAGCAACGATCTCACCGAGAGACACGCGGCAGACAGGATACTCACCGAGAAAGCGCGGAAACATATAGTCGTGGGAGACTCGCCGCTGGGCGAGAGAGCCGCCGCTACAGCTGTCTGGGCGGCGATGAAAGTCAAGATGAAGATCGGTATGGGTATGAAGAAGAAGAAGAAGGCAACGAAAAAACGAATACTTTCAGTAGCAAAACGCGGCGATGTACTGTCGATTCTATCGATGTTGGGCACGTTCGGATCTCTGGTCGGTGGAGCGGCCGGCGTGGCAAAAGCGGTAAACGACAGCAAAGCCGCGCGACACCAACTCGAGGAGCTGCAACGTCACAATCGTGCGATGGAAGGTCGCGGACTCTATCTCCGTACAAATACGGACGGGGATTGTATCTCGGCCCGTACAAACGCGGACAGGGCGTCTTCAAGAGAAAAAAAAACGTCCAGGAGGCGTTAAAAATGCCCGCGGGTGCTACAACGAACGTGCAATTGGAATCTACTGGCAAGACGTATGCGCGTACCATATTTTAGAGGCGTTTTCATGCGTGACTCGTTACCGATAGGTGCGCGTCGACGTGAATTTGGACGACGCGACGGGCCCCGGCACTCATTGGGTGGCGTATGCCAAAAGGAGAAATCGCGTTGTATACTTCGACAGTTTTGGCAATCTTCGACCTCCCAGAGAACTAGTGCGTTATTTCGGGAACAGTGTTACGATGATAGAGTACAATCGTCTGATGCGTGCCATTTTCGCGGTTGCAATATACGATTCGATGAGAATCCCAGCAGCGATCCAATGTTGTTGGACTTGGTAAAGTTTATTGTGTAGGCGCATTTGATCTCGCTCTTCATCGTATTGTAATTAGCGCGTAGCACTATCGGGTATTCTCCATCCTCGTCGTCGTCGTCGCTTGTTTGAACTCAGAGCTGCTCAGAGTGAGTGTCAACGACAAGATAGAAAAACTGCTCAGCCAACACTCAGTCCTTGCAGTGGCTCGTCAGGCTTTAAATTCGCTTGCATCCACCATCCGGAGAAACCGTAGACACATCTGATCGCAGATGCTTTGATCATAAATTTAATAGGACGTTATCGCTGTCGCACGTGCAATCTGACGGTGATCTCCTCTCGCAGGCAGGAGCAACGTCCTCGCGGTAAACTACTCTCCAGCCATAGATTTGAGCGACGATGACTACGAACTCGGTCTGATGGACTTTGAGTCCTACCATACAATAGCGAACGTGAATGCTTCGAACAATAAATTTTACGCCACGTATAACAACAATAAATTTTATACCACGCGATCACAACGACATTTGGCAATATCCGATCATCCGGTTGCGGCGAGAAAAAGAAACTCAGCGCATCGAATGTTGAATTTTTTAAATTTTTGGGATTCGCCGAGCGAAACATTTAAAATGGCTGACAGCTTGAACATTGAAGGTAAACCGATCTTTGACGATCGCATCGTCAAGCTCGAGACTCACACGTACAATCCATACGCCAATACGACGTTTGGATACAACGATGAGATAAGGATACCCATATAACAACAAAATCTGTACACATTGCGAAAGTTTTCTCTACATCGAAGAAAAATTGAAGAAGAAGAAGAAGAACGGAGATGCGGAGAATTTTCTTA
Organism: Tetramorium alpestre; assembly: GCA_021460005.1. Classification (NCBI taxonomy): domain Eukaryota; kingdom Metazoa; phylum Arthropoda; class Insecta; order Hymenoptera; family Formicidae; genus Tetramorium; species Tetramorium alpestre. Next base: position 323,918 of record JAJVSH010000222.1, read on the forward strand.
CAAATAATTGCGTGGCATTTATGTTTGACGAAATTCGATACGAACTCAATGATGTAGAGATTAATCGCAGTAGAAACGTCGGAATCAAGAGGCACGGTAGTGTCTCGTGCCAAGTGTACGCGCAGCGTCGCGCCGAGACCGACGAGCCTCTTATACGCGAGATGTCGTATTGAGAGATCCTTCGATTATCGGATCTCAAAAACGACAGAACCGATCAAATTTTAAGTAAACTCAATGGATAGCTTGAGTTTAATTTATATAATGAAAGTGTTTTTATTTTTCTTCTGCGTGACCTACGAGCGGAGATATTGCGATGTAAAGTCTGAAATTGGCAAATTTCGTTTAAGAAACGTCGTCATCATTATCGTCGCCTTGGCTAGAGGTGGGGGAATGTACTGTTCGTATTTTTAACGTAAGACGGCGCCCGACTCGATATGATATGACGGAACGTCGCCACATCGCGATATGTATGAACGGAACGTCGCCACATCGGTCGGGTGCTGCCGCACGTGCATGTAGTTCGATCGAGACCTCGCCGCTATGCGGCGTCTGCACTGACTGGGCTGCACTGCTGAACTGGTGCAATCCATTCGAACTGGTTCGTCCATCGAACAAATCCATTAACCTCGATGTGTTAGAAGTAAGTATAAATAAATTAAAACAGCATAATTTTTATTTTATTTTTTATATATGCATTTATAACATTTTCAAGTTTACAGGTTTACAGGTTTCTTTCGTTGCCACCGACGTAACCGACGCTGCCACTGCCGAAACCGGCTATAGCCAACGCAGCCGATGTAGCCGGAGTACCCGACGCAATCTACACGGAAAAAGGTATTCACT
>JAJVSH010000223.1:39425-72351 GCA_021460005.1 Tetramorium alpestre
AAGTGCAATAGACTACTGCGAAAATGTAGAAAGCGAAATAAAGAAAGTAAGAAAAGACACGTGATTCAGGAATGCGGCCGAGAGCGACAGTCGACGATGTGTACAGGTCGACGGTTCGAAAGCGAATAATCACGTGTACGTCTCTCGTTACTCTCATCAGTTCTTCATTGGCGTCATCGACTACTCGTCTCATTTGCTTTATCATGTCTGTTACATTTCTTCTGTGTCAAAAAAATTTTTCTTCATTATAAAAAATAATTTTTTAATCTTTATTGTACAATAAAAAACACTTACATATTTTTTCTCAGAACCTTATCGAGATTATATTCAACTTTCACTGTTCTCGGCGAAATCCTGACGATGTCGCGTGCCACCGTGTAAATCGACGTGATACTTCTCGAAAGAACGGCCACATCGGTCGACAGGGCTTCCGTTTGCGCGCTCAAATTGTTGATCTCCGCGACGAAATCTTCGATTTGATCCATCTCTCTCCTTCTTTATGATGCAAACAGTTACGCTCCGTATGGCAGACGAATCTCGTAATGACAGACTCGCGCGACACCGACGACGCGTCCACCTTCGAGATGACGTGTTTTATATTATCTTTGCGGTAACGCCGATTATCTCAATTAAAATCTCGACAATTCTGTTTCTCTTATTCTAATAGCAGGAAGAAGGACTTCAGTTATTGCATCGCAAAACGAAAATAAAATAATCATACGAGATTTAAAAAATTAAAAGTTTTCTTTATTCATTTTTTTCTTCCATTTCTATACATTACATTCCGAAAATCGTGAAAAAAGAGAAAAAGAGATTACGGTCGAAAATAGAATGAGGCCAGTTCACAGTCTACTATGTCGTTGCGATCGTAAAAATCGGATTGACGTATCGCCTCGGAAACGATCGTCGGTTTCGCGACGGTGGCGGCGAAATCGAGAAAACGCTTGTACTTCTCGTCGACGTTTTTCACTACAGCGTTGAGGGCGGTAACAATTCGATTAACACAGTCCTCGAGATCATACATAACATCTACGGTGTTCAAGGACAGGAGTAGTCGAAACGCACCCACAGACGTCTCGAGACGTAGAATCGGTAGATTGTTGATTCTACCGAATCGCAGTGTCAGATTTCCGACCTGTATCGAAGAGTTCGCGTCGGCGTTTCCATTCCGTAGATACGAGAGTATGATCTGCTTCTGTTCGACGAGACCTCTCCAGAGCTCAGGTGAGATCGCGATCTCCTTGCCGTGACAATCTCCCAATATGATGTTTACGTATGAGGGGGGTCTGACGGTGATACAGATATCTATGTATTTATAACTGTTTCTCGTCAACGGATATCGTCTCGTCAAAATGTTGATTCCCTTGTGAGCGATATCGATATTGTTGTGTCTGTAAAGAGTAATCGAATATTGAAAATAAAGAGAAATACAAAATTTTGAATTAAAAAAAACAATTTTTTCTCACGCATTTGTAGTTGTCGTCGGACGCTCGTCCTGTATCTTTCTCTTTTTCGTTCCGCCGTTCGCGAATTCGCCGTTGTCTTGCGGTATTTGTCCGAAGGAGAACATGATGATAGCAGCGTCACCGTTGACGGGCAGCGTTACACTGCCTCTCTCTCTCTGGGAATAACATTTCGGTTTGAAGAAATATTTTTCTCTCTTTCTCTCTTCTTCCCGTACAAAAATGTTCTTATCTTTCCTCCTACTCCTCCTCCTCTTCCTCCTCCTCCTGTCGCGCGATAACGCTATTTATTCGAACGAGACAATTAAGCAGAGCTCGTATCTGTTCCAACAGACTGTCCTTCGGACAAACGACACCTATGATCTGCAGATCCATTTTTCCAGCCGCTGTAACGCGTCGCGTAAATTCGTTGTACTTGTAAAATTGTTGTCTATTTACGAAGAATAGATTACAGAGTACGCGTGAGCGAGGACACCGCCTCTTCCGTCAAATCGCGCGTTGCACACATTACCGTTTTTTCTCCTGTCAACGTTAAAATGAGCGTCCTCGAGAAACGCGAGCAGTATGTCAGGATTATCCGTATTGCGTTCAAGGCGAATTGTGCCACCCATCTCTCGAACGCAATGTGAATCGTACGTCCACAGTGCCCAGATGAAAGTTCCACGAGAGATGTTTTTTCGGCCATATTCTTCTAAGTTATCCGTCCGTAATATTCCTGAAACAGCGCGACAGCGTGGCGCAGAATCGTCGAGTCCTCGACGGCCGCGAATGATGCAATGGTTCAGATAACCGTACCTGTTCAGAAAATTCACCACGGTATCGGTATCGTCGGCGAAAAATTCGGCGGAAACGGTGCCACGGATCGCGCACAGCGCGAAAGGAAGAAGAGGAAGAAAAAGAGAGCGCGACATCGGACACGGCATACGCACCGACAGACGTCTCAGAACGAAATGAAGAAACATTTTTTTTCTCTCTCTTTCTCTATCGATCGTCCGATTGTATTCACTGAGGAAACAATTTTAATTATTTTTTCCGTTATCTACAACAATAACGACGCCGATGACGACGACAATAAAAAAACTGACAGTCGTCGTCGCATCTAATCTAACCGCAAAAAGACATCGGATTAGCCGGAAGCGCATCGCGGTTCACGTCTGATTGTGAGAGACAATTTAAAAGGCGCATCGCTGTCTACTGTTAGTACATTACTAACAATAAATGAGTAAAAAACTATCATTTTTTTCCAAAAAAATCTCACTTTATTTTCCTCTCTTCAATACACATCCTTCCTTGCAATACAACAATCGTACGTTTTTTTGTTATTTTTATCTCATTTTTTTCGAATTTAATTACGGCAAAATTGACAGCCCCAATAAACGTCAATGATAATAACAGTATCGCTATTCAAAATAAGCAACAGGATTCATCGTAACGACAGAGAACGAGAATTGCCGTCGGTGTCATGGACGCGTACCGGAACTGTCGATTTTCCGACGTAACTAAATTAAACGACTTTGATAAAATTCTTCTCTCATCACTTGTCGGGCGATCAGCCTAAAAAACAGATATTTACCGATAAACATCGATTTCACTGACGGTACGTGTCTCTCGTTAGGACTAGCAAGAAATAATTACTTGTTGCCAGTCGTAACGAGAGACAAGAACTGTCAGTAACATCAACGCTGACCGGAAGACGTCTATTTCGCACGATCACGCATCAAGTGACGAAAGAAGAATTTTCATCAAAGTCGATCAGTTTTTTTCCACGTTTTTTTTTCAACGGAATCAAATTAATCGACTTTGATAGAAGAACTCTTTCAGCACTTGTCGTATGATCGCCCGAAACAGACTCCTCCAACGAACGTCGATGTGATCGATAAGACCTGTCTATCGTTAAGACTAGCAATAAGTGAAATCTTATTACCGGTCGTAACGCGAGACAGATACAATCAGTCACATCGACGCTGATTAAAGACGTCTGTTTCAGATGATCAAATGACAGGTGATGAAAGAAGAATTCAATCAAAGTCGATCAGTCTTTTTCCGCGCTTTAAATTTCATTCCCACAACCGCAATTTTTTTCATAATATATCCTATTGTTTCCCCTTGTTTTCTTCCCTCGATCGACATTATTCTTCCCCACTGCTACTCCCCGATGATCGCTGAAAAACAGAAAAAAATACAAAAAAATGTACCACACACACACACGCACACGTGCGCGCATTGATAAAATTCTTTTTACGTCAAAAATATCGTACCTCTCTCTCTCTATTTTCTTTTTCTCTGTCTAAACACCGCCATCGGAAAAAACGTTCCTCACTTCCGTAGTGACACCGTGAACCTTGCGTAGATCGTCCGCAGCCTGGTCCAGAAACAACAATCGCCGCTTGCGATTCGTACGAGCGGAAGAACTCAGAAATTGAGCTCGTAGCTTCGCGTACTTCCACCAGACGCGTTTGTCGCGTTTAATAATATCCTCGACGTCGTAGACATACACGCGAATCAGCTAAGAACCGATCTCCCCCGGTGACTTTACGGTAAGCAGCCGTCCGTTGTCCAGCTTCGCGACGTGCTGCGAGATACGATTCGTATCGGACTCGTACGTGCGATCGAACAGAGCGTCGAGTCCGCTCATCTGCCCACCGTCCGCATCTTCCTCCTCCTTCTCCTCCACCTCCGCTTGCTCAACCTCCGTGGTACGCACCTCCTCGAATTTCCGCTCGACCGCGGTCGAGTCTTCGGGCAGACTCTTGACGTACTGACGATACTCTTTCACCCACTTGTCGAAAGTTTCCTCCGACATTATTTCTCTCGTGAACAACGTCGTTTTAACGTTCTGACGAACGAAAGCCAGCATCTGCTCCCTGGTACATTGCAACGGTCCTTTCTCCAACCAAAACGGATAGATCTCCGACAGAGCGATTTTCATCTCGCTGGCCTCTCACATTCGATGCACACTGGCGTCTATCTTTTGCACGATCATGTACCTCAATATGCTGCCGATCATCAGTCTGATGTTGCGCGTAGCCACGTAGGATGAGTTCCACGTCTCGTAGAAAAGATCTTACAACGTCATAAAACATCGCCCCATTGACGATGTCGCACTTCACGCGTATTTCGTTCCGGAGAGACTCCTCGAACAGATCTCCTCTACTAGATCGATCGTCCTCCAATTGATTCGTAAAGGTCATCTTTATGTACGATTCTCTCTCTCGGCCTTTCTCTTGTTTCCGAACGAGAACTGCCATACGCGCACCGCTTATATATATACGCGATTCGCGCGGAAAAAACCGCAAAGACGAAACGTCGAAAACAACACCCCTTCCTACGTGAAAAAGACGACAGAGTTTTGTTTTTTTTCCAAACTAAAAAAACATACACTTGTCTCTCACTCGGACAATACTAATCTCTACGGCGGCGGTAGTGATTACCGCAAATGACAAATCGATGACGCGTAAAGATAAAAAAAACAATACGACCTGTCAATCGCGACGTTCGGCGGGCGAGAAATAATAATATTATTCGACGCCGCCGCCGCCCGCCCGCCCGCCCGCCAAGCGAGCAAACGTATCCTCAACGGCTGTAGCTAGACCGATTCTAGACCCGCGGAATCGCCGACTTCCTCCCCCCGCTCACCGCCCCGCGTGATAAGACGCGCGGCGTCCATCATCCTGGTAACCGCGACGACGTAACGCGGCCGCGGTGGCGGTCCTAGGAGAGTTTCAACCCGCGGGTGCGATGACGTAATCGACTAATCAAAAGTAGGCCGATTCTAGATCATTACTCTCGAGCGGAAGGCGAGAGTGCGAGAGGCCACCGACACCCGCTAACCCCCCGCGCCCATCGCTCACAGCATTACGCCCGCGATTTCCCCGGTCACTCCGACCCCCCGCAAATCATTCCGTGAGTTAGAACCGACAAACTACAACTACTTGGGATAATTAAGAAAACTTGATGATTGAAGTAAAAAGTTTATATTTGTAGAATACGCTCCAAATGGATACAGACTGTGGGACTCGGAAAAATTGTCATAGCACGTTATGTCAAGATTGTAGAAAAAACAGATGCTCAGATGAAGGAGAAAGAGAACAAAATACTGGATTTTGGCGCAATGTACGAAGAAGAAGAAGACGAAGAGGAGTACGATGAGAAGATAAAAGAAGAAGAAGAAGGCGTCGAAGAGGAAGACATTAAAGAAGAGGATTTACAAGAACAGAACTCATCTAGTGAACCCGATGCGCAGGAAGAAAAGAATAATGAAGAACCTGAAAGAAATCTTAATATACCTATATTAACCTATATTAAATACCTATATTAACCTATATTAAATACCTATATTAACAGAAGGACAACCAGAACAAGGAAATCGCCGCAGAGATATGGAGAATGTGTTTAACATACGAACAAGCAGTCACAGGACCCGATAAACATAAGTGGAAGAGAGCTATTGAAGAAGAAAAAGAATCAGAAAGAATAAAACATGGAAACTAGTGGACCGAGCAGCAGGAAGAAAAATTTTAAGTTCCAAGTGGGTATTTAAAATAAAAGAGAATGGAATAAATAAGGCGAGACTGGTCATTCGAGGCTGTGAATAAAAATATGGAATAGATTTTGATGAAACATTCAGTCCAGTAATAGATAGCAGCTCGCTCAGAATACTGTTTGCATTGGCAGTAAAAATGAATTATCATCTAACTACATTTGACGTGAAAACAGCATTCTTAAATGGCGAGTTGGACAAAGACATTTATATGTATCCACCGAAAGGATATAACTATGGCAACAAGATTTGCAAACTGTAAAAAGCGTTGTACGGTTTGAAGCAAGCTCAAGGGGAATCAACGATTTTCGTTCTTTCTCAAACAAAAAGGTTTAGAACACTTAAAAACTGAACAATCTATCTAGATCAAACAATATATCTATATTAACAGAAACAGAACAATCATTCTGGGTTTTTACGTAGACGATGGAATACTACTTGGAAGAAATCAAGACAAGATAGATCAACTAATTGAAGGATTAGAGGAAGAATTTGAAATTACAGTCAACAAAATTCCGCGAACTTTTCTGGGAATAGAAATCAAGCACACACGTGATGAAATAAAATTGACGCAGGAAAATTACTCCAGAAGAATCCTAGAGAAATTAAAAATGAACGAGTCGAAGACAGTGAAAACACCGATAGTAAAAGGGGAGTCACCTCAGACGAAAGACACTGAGTATCTATACAGGGAGGCGATAGGAAGCTTGTTGTACCTGACGATCAAAACGCGTCCAGATTTGGCACAAGCTACGAATTTCTATAGCAGGTATGTTAGTAATCCTTCTAGTCAGAGAATAACAGATGTAAAGCGTATGTTTAGGTATTTAAACGGCACATCCGAACAAGAAATGCTTTAACAATCAAGGAAGCGACGATGAAATAATAGCGTATTGTGATTCTGACTTTGCCGGAGACCCGGAAATTAAAAAGAGCACGACAGGTTACGTAATGTTGTTTTGCGGTGGACCGATCAGTTGGTGCTCCAGAAAGCAGCCAGTTGTCACAGTCTCAAGTACTGAAGCCGAATACACAGCTGCTGCTGAATGTTGCAAGGAGTTATTATATATATATATCTTAAATCACTAATAAGAGGAAATAACCGGAAAATCGATAATAGCGAATTTGAAAGTAGACAATCAGAGCGCGATTAAACTAATGAAAAATGGCGTAATTAATCGTAAGTCTAAACACTTTGACGTAAAATATCACTTTGTACACGAGAAAATTAAAGAAAAGTTAATTAACGTAATATTGTCAAAGTGAAAAAACAGTTAGCCGATATCTTTACAAAACCTCTGGGAGAAACAAAATTTAATTATCATAAAAGTAAATTCGTATGCTGATAAGAAAACTTATTGTGTGATCATTGCTGAGTTTACAATTTTCGTTTACAATTACATAATCAATTACTGAACTACCTCTCGCACCTATATACGTAAATTCTCCTTTTTTATCTCTCTCCTAACGTAGTATTATTCAATATATACCCTCCTACTTTTCCGACTATCTCCATTATATTTTTGCTATCATTTCCTATTACCTTATCCTTACTCTTCCTCCCTACCCCTCCTACCTCCTCCGATCCTCCTTTCTCTCCGATCCTAATATTAAAATCCCCCCCCCCCCCCATTATTACATTCATCTCTCTTACTTTTTCTATTATTTCTTTTATCGCTTTTCCTATATCCCTCCATTTTCCTGAATTATATATTGATAAAATTAACATATCCTTCTCATTGCCTTTTACCTTCTATTTTAGAAACAAATAACCCTTCCTCTTTCTCCTCTCCCAGTAAGTTACTTTCCTCCCCCAATTTTTCTTTCTACTTATCACAAAACCCCCCTTGCTCTTCCCTTCTTTTTCTCTCTCCTCGCTGGACAATATGTCCATCAATGCAAGTTAGGTAATTTCTCTTTAAACCTTTCCCACCCCCTTTCCTCTATCCACGTCTCACAAAGACTAATAAAATCTTTATCCTTTATCCAATCCCAAAAATTTTTATCCTGCCACATTCCAAAAACTAGTCTTCTTACCTCCCCCCTCTCCTCCTATTAATATTTCTTCTTTTCACCTCTTCTTGGCATACAGGAAATCCTGCCTACTCTCCTCTCCCTCTCCTACTCTACTTCCTCCCTTCTCTTCTTCACCCTCTCTTTCTCCTATTCTCCTTTCCCTAAATCTTTCTCCTTTTCTCTCTTCCAGATACCCCCTTCTATCCCTTTCCTCTGCCCCTTCTCCCTTGTCCTCTCCCTCTCTTTGTGCCTCTCTCATCTCCCTTTCTCTCATTTCCCTATCTCTATCCCTTTCTTCCTCCTTTCTTTCTCCTTATCCTCTCTTCTTCTATTTCCTCCCATTTTCTTCATTTTCCATCTACCATGACTCTCGCAAAACTCTCGCTAACTTCACCGCCTTCCCTTTTTCCCTCGCCTCTTTCGCCCATCTATTCATTTTTTCTTGCACCTTCCTTTCCTCCCATGTAAGATCATTTTCTATGTAAAGTCTTTTACCTTTGAAATTTTTCTTATTAATCATTACTTCTTTCTTCATCTTCTCACTTTCCAAATGTACTACAATTACTTTCCCACTTACCCTACTTCTCCTGACTTTCACCTCTACTCCCAATTCTTTCTTTATAAAGTCCTCCGCCCTCTCACTCGTGATCCTCTCTCCTATCTCCCATCCTTTAATAACAATGTTATTTCTTCTTTCCTCCTTTTCCTTTTCTATCATAAATTTCTTTAGCTTACCTATCTCCCTTTCACTCAGACGTTCACTAACTCTACTGCTTCCTTTCGTATATAAGCTCCTCCTGCTTGTCGCCACGCTGTAGTCACTCTTAACCTCCAAGCTTTTTGTCCCCTCTCCTCCCTCAACTCCTCTCTGCTACCTCCTTTTCATAACCCTCGATCCTTTCCTCTAATCCCTTCACTTTCTCTATTATCAATGTTGCCAGGTGCCTCCGTCTAAAATGTGGTAGAGGGAGCTGTAATAAAGTGGGATTACTGTTCCAAAGGTGGGAAATTAAAAAAATTTTTTTTTAAATAAAGTATTACATTTAAAAACATTTAAAGTATTTAATTTTTCAAAACATATATATATATCGGTTATTTTATGTTAATCCTTATACTGTAATATTGCTTCTTTAAAATATTATAAAATAAAATATAAAATAAATTGCTTTTTTCATTAAATTGCATCATCACTATCATATTGATTGTACATATCGACAGTAAAGTGATCTCGCATCTCTTTTATAATTGGGAAATTAAAACAGTCGCTTGATGCAGAGAAATTGGTATGTAATAATCCATTCTTAAGTTTATTGCGAATTTTTGATCTTTTTTTTGTTTTTATTCTATTCATTAGAGAGAATATTCTTTCCACATTGGCACTAGCGTGCGGAAAACTCAGTAGAGCAAATACAAATTTTATTAAAATTGGAACCATTGATTGAGAATCTCCAAATGTTAATTTTCCAACTTTTATCCAAAATTGTGTTGCCGATGATTCATTGAAATTTATTTCTTCTACGTTCTTTAACGTACGCCACTCGGTATCCAGCTTTTGTAATTCTGATTCCGACACAATATTTGAGAAATTTGAGGCTAATGGCGCAATAGTAATTTGCTTGACGTTCTTCGGTTTAAGAAATGTTAAGTCTTGTAAAATCAGATCATTAATTAATACTCGTTGGAGAATTTGTTTGACAGATTCTATATAAAAATCTAAACAACGTAATCGAAAAACATGAATCGCTGCTTCTGGAATCCCATGATTTTCCTTATGAAATTTCACAGCTGCATGAGCACCGAAATACATCTTCTCCAAGGGAAGAAAATGTCTGGGATTATCATATTCAATTTGTTGTAGAAAATGAGAATCGAGATATTCAGCGTTCATGTAAAAACCCAAAATGGTTTTCAATGCTGTTTTAATTTGACCAACAACTTTATGAATTTGCGATTCTTCTGATTGCATTGTACGATTTAAATTATTGAAGATAGGCAGAACAAACGAGAGAAATTCTAAAAATAATTTTGTTGTTGCTTCATTCATCGCTTCTAAAATTTTACCTGAACTCAATAACCGATCGTGGGTTACAGCATCCGTGAAGAATAATTTTAGAACATCCCATTGCTCAAGTAGTCTATTAACCACCATTTCTAACGAAAGCCATCTTGTATTACAAATGTGAAGAATTTTGTGACATTCAGCTCCAACAAATTCTTGAAATTCTGCTAATAATTGTATATACGTTTCGCACTGTGTTGAAAATAATTATAAATATCTCGTGCCAGATCTTCAACATGACGAGGCAATTTAGCACAGGCGATGCACATAAATTGAAGCTATGGCAAATGCATTTCCATACAAATAAATTTAGAATTTCTTGTTTTAATCGCGTAGCAACAGAATTATGTTTGCCCATCATGTTTGATGCACCATCTGCCGCAAATCCAATTATATTTTATCGCCAAGGAATATTTTCTCGATCCATTGAAGAGACAATAGTTGCAAATAAATTATTAGAAGTAGCATCAGACACTGGAATCATATAAAAAAAAACAATCTTTTACATAAAATTGATCATTACATAATCTCACTATTATACAAAGTTGTTTTTGGCAGGCTTTGTCTGTTGTTTAATCAACGCTAATACTAAAAAATTTATTTTTCATTTCCTCAATTAACATTTTTTTAGATTCCTTGCCTGTGACGTTTTTTATTATTGCTGATGCTTTTGTTCGACCTAAAATAATTTTTTTAGCTATTTCTGAATCGAAAGCTACAGTTTTAATTATTTGCGGTAAATGATCTGCAGTACGCATAGATAAATCGTGTTCTGCAATAAAAGCAACTAAACGTATTTCTCCATCTTTTACTTGTACTGCCAGTTTATTTTCTTGCTTAACTGCTGGCATTTCATTTAGTCTGAATTGTTTTTTCATTCTGTTACAAGTAGCTAAATGTTTACTAGTTTGCAAGTGTCGATTTAACTGCCATTTTTCAGATTTTATAATGATCATCACATGATTTACAGTAAGCATGAAATGAACCTTTTTTGCTTGCAGCAATCCATGATTTATAATTGTTATCCTTTTCCCATAAGAGATTGTATTTTTGATAAATTTTTTTGCTCGTTTTGCCTTTTTTCTGGGCCTGACTGATTATTTTCTTCCTTACTGTTATTGTCCTCCATGTTTTATTAAATAAACTATTAATATTTTTTGTCAAAAAAGGAAATAAAAACTTCACATAAAAATACTAAGAAGTAAAAAGAGATTAATTATACCGTGCTGGTAAATCATAAAATTAATGTATACATTACGTTGTTTTATTTAAAAACAGTTAGAAAATATTCAATAATATGCATAATATGTCATGCAGATTTGATAATTTTTGTGAATAAACTGATAAAGATTTCCTGTGAATGTGGAAAATAAAAATTATTAGATCACGATATTAAGGTTAGGATACAGGTTAAGAAACAGAAAAAGAGAACAGTGTGAATATAAATTTTTAAATTAGTTTTTACTTTTGTTATTAATTTATTAATAACAAAGGTAAAAAAGGTTATTAATTACCTTTTTTCTATAGAAGAAAATTATTTCAAGCAAATTCGTAAATGTGCACTTTCAGTATAAGCAACAACGAACTTATTCAAGATTGAATTGAATATCCCTAAATACTGATCTACAACTTTGCTCAAGAAAATATTTTAGCTTTAAGGCTGGATTCACATGGAGCGTAAGTTGCGCCTATCAATCACATCTTATTTGAATATCAGTGGACGCTACAGATAATGTGATTGGTCGGCGCAAGTTACGTTCCATGTGAAATCAGTCTAAAGCGTTCATTGACTGGCAGACTGGCTTGCTTGCGATTAATGTAAAACCATCCTCAAAGAATTATTGAATATTTTTTTTGCCAAACGCGCCCAATGAAATAATGTAATTGGAAACAAATGTGAATGATTTTTGAAAAAAATAAATATTAATTAAAAGAAATTAAAAAGTGGGAGATTCTATTAGTGGGTAGAAAAACGTTAAATTTGTTAAAAAAGTGGGAGATTTCCTACTTTAGTGGGAAATCTGGCAACACTGTCTATCATTCCTATCCATTCTTCCCTTAATTTCTCTAATTCCGCCCTAAATTCCTTCCTCAGCTTCTCTATCATTTCTTTCATCTCTTTTCTATTCCACCACCTTAAAATTTACCTTCTTATGACCGCTGCTCCCTGCCTCTAAACTTATCTTACTTTGTTAGTCATCTACTCCGCTCCCTTCCTACTTCCCCTCTCCCTTCTCTCCTCGCTCGTACCTCCTGCCGATCTTCCTGCCATAAACCTAACCACCTCCGTTCTTTCGCAAGATCTCCTGCCTTCACCTTCTCTATTTTTTTATCCCACCTTTCACCTTCAACTCTATCGCTTCCTTACCTCTTATTACAGCCTTTCCTCGCTTCCACTGCTGAGTTTAAGAATTATTAGTTGAAAAGAAAAGCGATTCATTGTATAACGCATATTACAGTTAAAATGTGTGTGTATGTACGTATGTAAAATTGTAATGTTATGCAACAAATTTGATAATGATTTATTTTTTTTTATTTGTATAACTTGATCTATTTTTGTTTTGTATAATCAAGAGGCACGGTAGTGTCTCGCGCGCCAAGTTACGCGCAGCGGGGCGCCGAGACACGGCCGTGCCTCTATTACGCGTCAAGAGGCACGGTAGTATCTCGCGCGTCAAGTTACGCGCAGCGGGGCGCCGAGACATGGCCGTGCCTCTATTACGCGAGACGTCGTTATGAGAAATCCTTCGATTATCGAATCTCATTAACGAATGAACCGATCGAATTCTAAGTACGCTTAATCGAAAGCTTGGGATCAATTTATATAAGAAAAGTGTTTTTATTTTTATTCTACGTGAACTACGAGCGGAGATATCGCGATATGAAGTTTAAAAAAAGTATAAAATGAGCAATTTTCATTTAAGAAACGTCGTCGTCATCGTCGCCCCGGTTAAGATTGGTCATTGAGAAAATGTCCAGGTTCGCTTTTTCAACGTAAGAGCGCGCCACTGTTACGCGGCGTCTACACTGACAGCTATAACGCGAACTGACTCAAAACCTCAATGTGTCATCAAGACATTTAACTGTGTAGGTGTGCGTGTATGTTCAATCAAGAAACTCAAGATATTGCACGTGGCCCGTTGTTCGACGTGACATGTCATCACGTGACATCTTTTAAACGCTGAAAGTGATCGTCGAACATTAAAATAAATATATGATTAATTAAAAAATTAATTGCATATCATTTGATATTTTAATTTTACTATTGCATATCATTTTTTTGATATTTTATTTTATGATTTATTTAAATACATTCTTAAACTTAATTTGTCATCTATATGTCATACAAATTTTTTATAAAATAAATTATTAATAGATTTGATTTTTTATGGAGTTTATGAGATTATGTGATCTGTGGATGACATACTTAGTTTAATGTCCCGTTTCCCGTTCATTTGCCAACTTTGACGCATATTTTTTTTTCATTTTACATAACTGATTATTTATTAATTATGTATTAACTACGTATTGTATTTATTATACTGACGATGTATTAACCATTTTATTTTATAATTATATGACATAACATAATATTTTTTGTTTATTATCCCATGATTTTTCCATTTTTCTTTAAAACTACAATTCTTATTCTTCTTTATTACAATAATAATTCTTATTCTCTTTTATTACGTACGTATAAAATTATATTTTTTATATATAACATGTTGCTTTATTATTAGAATTTATTAAAAATAGTTTACACAAAAATTTATTAAAATTGTAAGAAATAAATGATAAAAAAAATTTAGATTGCGAGTTGATTCGAACTCGAGGCAGCTGCGGACAAAAAGCATACGCGAATGCCTCAATCTGCTCAGCCACTACGCTTCATGCTATTAGAGATTATGTTTCTGATATTTACCTTATAGTCAGGATGCCCAACTTTGGATGTAAATTTCTCAGCAACCAGGGCCCATTCACTCTAATCCCTTTACCGGGTTTATGTACTCGACACCCTCTTTCAAATGAGCTCAATTCATAACTCATTTTACACTTCGTGCCATCTTCTTGTAAGCTCAATGTATTAGAGCTTTCATTATGGAACTTTATAAATTAAAAACTAATTTTACTTTCATTCTTGAACTTAATTTGTCATCAACATGTCATACAAATCTTTTATAAAATAAATCATTAATACATTTACTTTAATGAAACTTTATAATGTGACATGTTAATTAATCGACAGATACATGTCTACCAGTTTGTATTTGATCATTAATACATGTTCATATTCGCAGGTTCAATAATTGTGAGATTATGAATCTCGAATGCTTCTGGTGTGACTGACATTTTTAGAAGTAAAGCACAAAATGGTATCACAAAATAAAAGCATTATCATCCAAGATCTCAAGTGACATAGGATTCTGAACAGAAGCATCGAAAGTAATCAGTGGAGGAGAAGATAAGTTTGTAATTTATTTTGTATGAGATTTGTATGACATGGTAATGACAGATTTAGTTTGTGTATATAAATTTAGTTTGCAATTTATAAAGTTTTATTAAGCTCAATGTATTTGAGATTTATTTTATTATAACTTTGTAAATTGCGAACTAAATTTATATATTCGTAAACTTAAAATTTGTTCAGAAATTATAAAGATTTGTGTAATGTGATTTATAGAGATTAATTTAACTAAATTAATCTCTATATTTCAATGTCCTAAAGATTTACAGAAACGGTTGATTATTAGTCAGTGTCTTCAAGTGTTACGTAATCTTACGATTTTGATTGTGATGGAAAACGTACTAAAGAGTTCGTTTCTAAATAATGCATATCTCAAAAAGAAGAGAAAAAATATGTTAAATTTGTTTACGTCAACAACGAAGGAATAATGTATAGAGGTTTTTATACAGATAGGAAGCTCCAGGAAATGTTTAAGAAGCACGTCAATAAAAATTATTTTATAAGAGATTTGTATAACATGATGATAACAAACTAAGTTTAAGAGTGCATGAAAATTTTGTAAAAGTAAAGTTTCATTAAGTTCAACATATTAGAGACTTATATTATAAGAGATTTGTGTGACACGTGATGACAAACTTAATTTAAGCGTGTATATAATAATTTAGTTTTTAATTTATAAAGTTTGATTAAGCTCAATGTATTAGAGATTTATTTTTTAAGATAGTATGACATGTTGACATGACATGTCATACTTAATTTCAGAGTGTGTGTAAAATAAATTTTCTAATACGTTGAGTTTTAGAGAACTTTATAAATTAAAAACTAAATTTACATACATTCTTAAACTTAGTTTGTCATCAGCATGTAATACAAATTTCTTAAAAAATAAATCTCTAATATATTGAGTTTTTAATAAAACTTTATAAATTAAAAACTAAATTTACGTACATTCTTAAACTAAGTTTGTTATCATCATATTATAAGAATCTCTTATAAAATAATATTGATTGACGTGCTTCTTAAACACTTCCTCTGCAGCTCCTTATCTACATAACTTTTCAGCATTTTTTTTTTTTTTGGTAATGTCGTAAACGAATTTTACATATTTCTACTCTTCTTTTGGAGATGATTGAAGATAAACTTTTCGGTTTCTATTGCAATCGAAATCATAATAAATATTGTGAGGCACTTCAAAACACCGGCTGATAGCCAACCGGTTTCGATCGTAAGGATTAAGATATCGAATTGGTGATATCGATGAATACTTGGATCAAATTTAGTATCTACGCAAAGGCCTGAAAATTCTTTGTGAGATTTATTTATATGACATGTTGATGACAGACTTAGTTTAAGAATGTACGTAATAAAATAAATTTTCTAATACGTTGAGCTTTATAAAACTTTATGAACTAAACTAAATTTACATACAGTCTTAAACTTAGTTTGTCATCAACATGTCATACAAATCTCTTATAAAATAAATCACTAATTCATTGAAAATATCACTAATTCATTGAAAATAAAAAATAAATTTTTTTTAAAATACTTGGCGCTGCCAAACCGAATAAGTTAGTATGTAATTTAGTTTATAAGAAATTATTGCTAACATACTAAAGTACTTAAGATGTTTATTCGATTTGGCAGTGCCATTTTAAAAAAAATTATTTTTTATTTAAATATTGACTTGTATTCAAATAACTATTTGTATCAAAATATTGATTTGTCTGCTTCATATTATCTCTTTTATTTCTTACTTAAATGGCCGCACAACCGTTGCGGCCATGTCAACAACCGTTTTTGTATGTGCACAGCAGGCTATTTTATATTGATATTAATGTTTTAATATCAATAGGTATTCATATTCTGATCTTATCTTTAAGATTGTTTTGAGTTCATCTTCAAAGGCTTCGTAATCAATGAAATAATTAGTACCTGAGGATAAACTTTAGACAATCTTATAAATGTATAAGCTCAAACTATAAACACTGATCAAAGAGTACTAGTTAAGAAATAGGTGTTTTAGTTTATGTAACTATTTTTATCCATAACTAATCCATTTTTATAGTTGGCGCACTATCTTAATATCTATTTTTGTAGGAAAAATAAATTTCTTATACTGTTTTTTTGTACAAAAATAATTTTGTAGTGATTTCATACATTTTGTATTGTCAAATTAAAATAATTTTGCATAAGAGTTCTTTTTTAAGGCATAATTTTGTACAAGATGAAACTATACGAGAAAACGCTCTGCACTTGACAAAATTAATGGAGAATGTTGGAAACAGCCGAGAAAACTATATCGGCTGTGAAGTACTTAATTTAGTACAAGCTGATAGTGGTAGAGCGCTGATAGTGATAGGAATCTACCACTATCAGCGCTCTACGCTTGTACTAAATTACTACTAAAAACTACTCTTGCGAATATATACAAATACCTCACGTGAAGATCTGTCTGTCTTGCGTGAGAGCTCGAGAAGGTAGCAATAGGTCGCAGTTGTAAAAAGAAAACTTATTCTGTATGAAATTGTCAATTTTTTTTACGTTTCTTATTTGTGCATTCATTACAATAAAAGTGTTAATCAAAAGGCATCGTTTATAACAACTTAAGTAAAATAAATTCAGTGAAATAAAAGAGGCTACTGAGTCATTTGCTTGCCACGTGCTAGAGACCTTGAATATTCCTGAATATTATCAACACTTCCGAATCGCAGAATCAGATCTCCAACGTGTATCGGAGAGTTCGCTTCGCCATTACTGTTTCGTAAGTAGGACAGTATAGTTTGCTTCTGTTCGACGAGTCCTTTCCACGTATCGGCCGAGAGCGGGATCTCCTTGCCGTGACAATCCCCTACTATAATGTTCACGCGTGAAGGGGTGCAAGGATTGACGGTGATGCAGATATCTATGTACTTGTAGCTCGTTCTTGTCAACGGATATCTTCTCGTTAGGATGTTGATTGGTCGACAGACGAAATCGATGTTGTTGTATCTGTGAAGAAAAAATATCGGATATTAGGCTTGAATAATAGATAGAGAAAACGACCGTCTCGAATAATAGATAGAGAAACGGGCCTCTTAGATAGAGAAAAGAGTCTTGACTAGTCAGTGTCAACAGTCATACCACACTGACCAAGCACAAATTCTCATCCGATCCTTTTAACTTCGATCTCCCGTGTCTCGGAATGCTGACACATACGCTCCGCGTAACATATCGTTGCCTAATAACCGGGGATAACGCTAATCGCGTCGATCAGTCGTCAGTCCCGCCGTCGCGGTGGTTTCGTGTCGAAAGTGATCGCACTTAATGGGAGGGAAACGCCGCGAGTGAGCTTGCTGCATCTTCTGGCGACCGACGGCGAGGCTGTCCCTTCGACGACCGTTCATTGTGTCTCCTTGTCCAAGTGCTCGGCAAATTCACGTGTACGGGCAAGTCACGCGGTTTTGTCGCGGTTAAGGGCGTGCCTTGGAAAAATGAGCTTTGAAGGCTTGACAATCGGCGACCTTGACGAGGGAATCCCACAGGCATCGGCATTGTTCCAGATAAAAATGGCTGGCAACCAGGAGTAGCCAGGATATAATGGACCACAGAACTGGATTGAATCTTTCATACAAAATGAGAAGCTTCATCCATTGGGGTCTACGATACTTGACGAAGTATTACCATTTGTTCCGCCACAACATCCGCCACAACATCCACCTGAACAAGTTGAACCGCCTGTTCCCCCAAATTTTTTCCATGAATCATGACCCCCCCCCCCACATTAATTGCAAAATCCGTTACCTTTCCAGCAGCTGCAGCCGCAGCCACAGGAATGGATGGATTTGCAATTGAATCGAAGGGAGCCTAAACAAATTGTTCATTGTCCACGGTGTAGGAAACCCTATAAGTCTTTAGGTTCATATAATAAACATCAACAATTGCAAGAAAAATTTAAACGAAAGCTTTACTTGTGTTTATTGTTAGTTATACATTCCCTCTAAAGATATATTAATCATACATATCGTACATCATCATTTAGTATATCAGCAAGAACAAATATTATGTATGCCAGACAAATTATAATAATAGAGAAGAGCTACAAGAACATTTTAAGCAGCATAATACTTAACAATTAAAATATAAAATTAGAAATTAAAAAGCCAATTTTTATCAATCTATTTCTTTATCAATCTAAAAAATTTTTAATTATTTTTTTTAAATTTGCTGAGTGTAATTAGTGGTTAATGGACTAACTTTCTTCAGCGATAAAAAAATCCTAATATTATCAATAATGAACAAACGATTATTAAAATCGGATATTTTTGATAAAACATGTAACGGTGTTACTTTTCGTGCCACGCATTGGCTCGTCGGAACCCAAGTTTCGTGTAAGCGTGCCGCTCGTCGGTTAGACGAGTCGGTCAATACCCGTCGGCGGTTCACGCCGCAGGCCTTTTGCCGTGCAGGTCAAACGCCGGCTATATTTGGCTTCGGAGAGGCTATACCGTCTCCGTCGACTGGATGGTCAGGAAATCTCCTCTGTCTCGGGCATTTCGTCGTTCTTAAACTCGGCGTCCTTTGTCTCTGCGGGGTTTTGCTCTTGTGCGTCCCCCTCTTTCTGGGCTTCAGGATGGGTAGCCACGTATTCGCGTAAACGCCTCCTTAATAGATCCAAGTGTGCGGTCGGGTCAATCCCGTACTGTTGAACGAGCTGTATCGCCTCCTTGGATAGGTGGTTAATCCAGGAGCTCATTCGAGCAGCGGTAACTGGTCTCTACTGGTTGATTCGGTCAGAATGATTCACTGTTCGGGCGCCATGTAACGGTGTTACTTTTCGTGCCACGGATTGGCTCATCGGAACCCAAAGTTCGTGTGAGCGTGCCGCTCGTCGGCTAGACAAGTCGGTCAATGCCCGTCGGCGGTTCAGGCCGCGGGCTTTTTGCCGTGTAGGTCGAACGCCGGCTATATCTGGCTTCGGAGAGGCTATACCGTCTCCGTCGACTGAATTGGCAGGAAGTCGAATTCCGGCTATATCTGGCTTCAGAGAGGCTATATCATCTTCGTCGACTGGATCGGCAGGAAGTCGGACGCCGGCTATACCTGGTTTTGGAGAGCCTATACCGTCTCCGTCGACTGGATGGTCAGGCAGTCGAACGCCGGCTATACCTGGCTTCGGAGAAGCTATACCGTCTCCGTCGACTGGATGGTCAGGGAGTCGAACGCCGGCTATACCTGGCTTCGGAGAGGCTATACCGTCTCCATCGACTGGATGGTTAGGGAGTCGAACGCCGGCTATATCTGCCTTTAGAGAGGCTATACCGTTTCTGGTGATAGGAAGGCTGGCTCAGGAATTGCTAGAAAGTCCTCGGCTATACCTGAGGCCGGTAAGATCGGGAAGATCTCGGATCAGGAACTGATGCCGGCTCTTCGCGCGAGTCGGCTTTTATACCGGATTTGGCGACCCCCACTATGCCTCGGCCCGGTGGTGAGCTCTCGGTTCCGTGGGGAATCGCGCGCGCTGTGTTTAGTAGTTTGTCGGCTTTTAGGAGCTTAGTGGCGACACCTTAATGTGTTGTCACAGAGAAAGACAGAGGAAAAAATAACCTACGCATTCATCGTCGACGGTCGATCTATAGATTGATCTTGCATCTTTCTCTTTCTCGTTCCATTGTTTACGTTCTCATCATTGGAGGCGGGGCTCTGTCCGACGGAGAACACACTAGCGCCTGGTAACGTTACCGTTGACGGACAGCGTTACTCTCTCAAGAATAAGATGTCGCTTTTAAAAAATGTTATTCTCTCTCCTTGTTTATTTTTTATCTCTCTTCGTTCTCCTCCTCCTCCTCCCGCGAGAACGCGAGAACGTCGTTGATTCGAACCAACCGATTCAGCGGACTTTGCATTTGCACTAACAGGCCGTCCTTCGGACAAACGACGCCTACAATCTGTAGATCCATCTTACTCGCCGCTTCGCGTAAATTCGTTAAATTTGTAGAATTGATGCTTATTGAAGAAGTACAGATTACCATCTGTGTATTGAAAGTCTGATGTAACTCCCTGCGGAATTCCCGGAAATATCACGTGGATCGTATTGTGTCTGAAGACTCTCATCTGACAGTCATCTTATCTCTCCTACAAGATTGTTGTACAGCACGAAGGATCGTCTTCTGTTCGTATTTACCACGGCGTCGATCCTCGCGTTAACGGGAAGTCCGAAATCGGCGAGAGATCTTGGTCAGCTCTGTACCAATTCATAGCTCAGAAATTTGACCATGTAGACCATTTTATCCACGGACAGCACGAGCTCGCTCGAGGGAGTCTGATACGCACCCGTGATGCGTGTGAAATTTCTCGGAAGAAATCTCATATAGTCGTAAAGCGACAGCGGTTTGTCGTAAGTCTTTTCCTCGATGTTGATCAACCAAACGTGATGTATGTACGCGACGAATATTCTACCGTCCAATACCAATATGAAATCGATGCGTCGCAGAGCACAAAGATCCACGTCGACGCTTCTCGGTGTCGTCGTGGTCGCCGGTGTTGTGGCTGAGAAGTTGCCGCTGCTCTCTTTAGAACCATATAATCGTTGAATATTGTGAACGTCTTCCATGTCGAGTTTTACGGGATGAGAATCGTTAGATATGAACGCGAACATTATCGAATTTTCGTTCTCGCTGTGAGGCAATCCTAAAGCGTGACCTATCTCATGTATCTTTGTTTAGAGCAGATAAACCGTGTTCGGAGGGTTCGCGTTCAGAAGTATGTGCCACGTTTCCGCTTTGTCGACGTGTACTTCCGTGGTGAAATCGTGTTCCCCGTTTGGATAGAACGCGTGAGCGAGGAAGCATCCTGGACCGTCGAATGATTGAGAGCATTTTTCTTCCTGTCGATGTTGAGATGACCACCCTCGCGAAACAACAGTATGTCAGGATTCCTCGAATCGTGTTCGAACGTCAAGACTGATACCGCCGCCTACACATCGAATGACGTGTGAGTCGTTAGTAGAACTTCCTCGGAGGCCAAGTGAAAATTCCATCTGAGATGCTTTTTCGGCCATATCTTTCTGAATTGCCCTATTGCGCGATCCGGAAAATTGCTGAAACCACAGCGCGGTTTTTGCATCAGTCTTCGCGTGGCGTTGGTCAATTCTCCATTACCGGTAATCTATAATATTCCTGAAACTCGTCGAAGCTTCAACGGATGTGAACGACGTCACGCTCTTGTTCAGATATTTGTGCAGGAAGCGTATTACCGTTTTGGTATCGCCGTTGGAAAAATCAGCGACGACACCGATCGCGCACAGCGCGAGAAGAGATAGTCGCGGCACGAGCGACATTCCAGGTGCGCGCCGATACACACCGCGGTACGAATGATGATTTTCTTCGATTGATCATCTAATTATAATCGCAAGAGATTTTCCTCCGTGATTTATTCCGAAGATATATAGACTCGGAGTCATCACGACTCATGTAGAAAATTGACATTTAGATTGCCCGCTTTTAATTACCGTAGAGTCGTCATGTATCAATATATTATCGACTAGATCTTATCGATCTACACCTCTTCCCTTCACCCACCACGAGTGCGTGCCATTAGGCGAGATATCGAGAGATTTTCATTATTTCCCATTCGAGCGAGCGTACTGAGAGGATGTGATACTGTCATTTGAAAGAAAACTTTACGGGGATCTTAAATAAGTATAAAGGCGAAGTAGAATAATAATATGCGGATTAAATAGTTCGTAAGTAATATTAATAATAATTATAATTGTCACATCAAGTATTTAAAAGGAATTCAGTCATGCCATGCCGGAGAGGTTAGAATCACAGATATGTATTATTTTTTTGTTCTAGTGAGCTGGTTTTTTTTTGTATACATTACTTTATTAAATAAAGATTTGCCTCCTGGATAAAATAATAAAGAGAAAAATAATTTCGAGGAATTTTGATAGTCAAAATTTATTACCGAACACGTGAGATTACAACAGGTTATGGGCCACGAGATCTCACATAAAGATTTTGCAGTGAACCAGTTCGATAGAAATCCGTACTAAAATGACGAATGTGACAAAAAATAATGATTCTGTCCCAATGCTAACAACGTCTAATTATGCAGTTTGGGTGAAAAGAATCAGAGCTCTACTACTGAAGGAGGATTGCTTGGATTTCGCCTTAGAAACAGAGACGGCATTACCAAATAATGCTACGGCCAAAGAAAAGGATTAGGATAAGAAGAAATTGGGTATTAGCAAATATTCTCCTGCATGTGGACGAAGAAATCGAAACGTTAATCAATGCTACGAAGACACCGAAAGAAGCCTGAGACAAACTAAAAGAGCATTTTGAACCAAAATCAAAGGCATGTCAGGCAAGTCTGTTAGCAGAGTTATCCAAGATAAGATATAACCAGGAGACTGGTACGATGGGTACGTATATCTCCAAATTGAAAAATATAGTAATTCAACTCAAGGAAACACCCATCCTGATTTAACGTTGCCATTCGACATTCTGAGACATTTACCTAGTGAATATGATGGTATTGTGCAATCGCTGTACTAGCTGGACGATTCAAACTTTACATGTGACAAAATAGAAAAGGCAAACTAATCGCAGAAGAAGGTCGCTTAAAACAGAAAGTAAATGACCAAGAAGTTACTTAAGTCGATAATGTAATGCTTGTGAAAAAGAATGCCAAGAAGAAAATTAACCATAAGCAAGGTAAGGGGCTAACGGAGATGAAACCTAAAGGAAATTGTTTCACGTGTGTGAAGGCTGGTCACTAGTCAAACAATTGTTCCCAAAATAAAAAAAAAAGGTCAAAGGAATCAGTTGAACAGAAAGGAGCTAAGGTAGACACATCCTTTTTATCGTCAACAATGACAATTGATAATCTGGATTCATCGAAATGAGTAATTGACTTAGGGGCCACATTGCATTTTATGCAATGACAAGAATTTATTTCAAGATTTCAATTTAAGCCATTGTCAACGAAAGCGAATATTGCAGATAAAAGGTTGAAAAGTAATATCGAAGGCATAGGAAATGTAATCATCAGCGTCAAACATGAAGATACGATTACGAATATTCTACTGAAAGACGTAATGTACGGACCTGACTTTAAGAAAAATTTAATTTCTGGTAAAAAGATTGTAGCAGCAAAACATCACCTGGTATTCTCAGATGATAAAGCAAGGCTGTTCAACCCAAATTGGAAAGTTATATGTGATGCACCATTGAAAAATAACTTTTTCGTAATTCCAGTCTTGAAAAGTTATAGCGGCCTAGCTGTGGATACAAACAATAGGAACCTAAGGTGGCACCAAAGGTTGGGACATGTTAAGATCTCGATAATATGGCAAAAAAAAGAGCAATTCAAGGAGTGGGATTAACAGGAGAAAATGAGTTCTTCAAAGTTTGCACGCTGGCAAAATCCACGAGAGTTAGCTTCAAGCCAATAGAAAGGATACACATGGACCTATAGGGACCATCGCCAGTTAAATCGGCTGGTGGAAACAGGTATTTCTTGTCAATAGTTGATGACTTTACTCGAAAAGTGTTTACATTTCCTATTAATAATAAGAAAATAGTATACGAAACTTTCAATGAGTGATTAGACAAAATAGAGAAACAGTCAGGAGCAACAGTGAAGGCAGTTCGAACAGACAATGGATTAGAATTCGTCAATTCTAAATTTAAAAATTTGTTTAAGAAACGTGGAATCAAACATGAACTTACCTCAACGTAGTCCGGAGCAGACCGGTATTGCGGAGCGATACAACCATACGGTAATGAACGGCGTCAGAGCATTGTTAATCTCATCTAATGTACCAGCGAGCTTTTGGAGAGAAGCACACGATGACGTACTTAAAGAATCGGACAACAGTGCATTAAAAGGAAAAACGTCGAACGAGCTGTGGACCGGACGGATACCAGTCTTGAATCACCTAAAGATTTTCAGATCTAAATGTTATGTACATGTACCGAAACACAAGAGATCGAAAATAGAGCCAACGGCTGTGGAAGAATACATGGTAGGCTATGCTCAGAGTACCAAAGGCTATCGAATTTGGATATCAACAGAGAAGAAGGTGATCGAAACAATTCACGTTCGATTCCAAGAAGGTGTGTTCAGAGGTACCGAAGCGGAAAGCGAGCTGAAACCTAAATAGGAGAATCAATGTTTCAAGACAGCCAAAACTGACGACGAAGAAGGGGAAAATCAAGAAAATAGAAAAGAAGAGGAAATATCGAAACCTGAATTGACGTAGGCAAGAGTCGTCAATACTAGAAAAAATGGGTCGCGTACAGAGATCCTTTATTACCTGTCAACACATCCAAAGGAACGAATGCGGTCAATGAATGACATTGTCAAATATTGTAGACGAGAAAATTTAAACTTCGATTACAACGAATTTGATTTTAAAACAAAGAAATTACCACCTGTACAAAAATTGGCAGAAGAAGACTTGAATAAAGAAGAAAATAATGGAGGAGAGAATTCGGAGTCAGAATTTGAGGATGCATGACTAGGAGCACGGAGTGTTGATGTTGTATTGCCGAAGAACTATGAAGAAGCTCATCACCTGAGAGAGAAGATTGGATCAAAGTCATGAACACTGAACTCAAACAATTGAGAAATAGAGACGTGTGGGACTTATTAGAACGTACCGAGAATATAAAAGTTATTGGTAATCGGTGGTGACATAACTGGTATATGACGTGAAGTGAAGTTCAGAAGGTATGATTATACGTTATCGAGTTCGGCTGGTTGCGAACGGTTATAGGCAAATTGAAGGAATCGATTACGAGGAAGTTTTTTCGCCGGTAGTAGATTTTTTAATCGTTAGACTGTTTTTCGCGATTTTTGTGAGTTATCTAAAATGGTTTCATTACCAGATTGATGTCAACGGAGCATACCTATATGGCAGATTGGAACATGATGTTTATATGTCACAATCAAAAGGATTTCAAATAGGTACTAAAGTTTGTAAAACGTTCCCTGTATGGCTTACATCAGAGTGGTCGTGAATGGCACCGGGAATTAAAGCTAATTTTTAAAGGGCTCGGGCTCGAATCATTTGATTACGGAAATTGCATATATTTTAAGAGAGAAAATATCGTAGTTCTAGTTTACGTAGTTCGACGATATGGCTATATTTGGAAAAACTCGAGAAATCCTTGAAGAAATCATATCATTAATCGAAGGTAACATAGAGATAAAAATCTAAAAATAGAGAAAAATAGAGAAAAATCGAAGGTAAAATAGAGAAAAAATATCGGGCCGATATCAAGGTTATTAGGGGTAAATTTTGTAAATAGTGAACATGTAATTGGTATCCACCAGAGAGAGAATATATTGAGAATCTAAAAAATTTATTTCCTATGATTCCAAATTTGTCATTGCCAATGCAACCCGGATTTAAAACGAAAGATAAAAATGAATCTATTGCAAATAATAGTGATTATCCGTATAGAAGTTTGATAGGATCGCTTCATTTTATCGCGAGTAGAACCAGACCGGCCATAGTATTTGCAGTCAATTATTTTTTTCAATTTAACGAGAATCCCACAATTCAACATTGGGAAGTATTGTGTAAACTAGTTACTTATTTGCAGAATACTAAAGAAAAAATATTAAATTTACGAGTAATGGTTAGAGGGATATAGCAACGCCAGTTGGGGAACTGCGAAGACGGGAAATATCCATATCAGGGTCATTAGTCACCTTAGGAGGTGCAATAGTTTCGTGAAGACAAGTAAACAAAAGACCGCTTTCTATGGAAGTCATACGCCGCGCGGCAATGGTTCCCGTTCGTCTGCAGGAACCTGATACCCTGCCACTCAGCCATCTCTCCAATCGACAAAGTTTACGCACGTCGCCACAGTTCCCATTCTGTGGCGCGCGTCCTTTCCCTCCTCTCTGCAGATCGCGCAGTTGGAGGTCTCCGAACAATTTCTCAAAGGGTGTCCCGATTTGCCGCACCTGAAGCAGTTCAGCGATCTGTCTACTGTCGCCGTACAGGTGCCCCTCGCGTGCCCCAACCGCCAGCATTTATAGCATTGGATCGGTCTGGATCTTAACCACCGTTTTGATTACCGACCAGCCAAGTGTCAGCCTTTGCCTGCCGACTATCTCGTTAATCGCACCGATTGGTCCCTGAATCCACATAGTTCTCAGGCTGGCGTTACTCCTCATCGGTCTTAGCGGACCGAGTCTCAATTCGCCGAGCCTACATTTACCTACGTTCGTCAATTCCGCCATAATCTCAGAGAGCTCCACGGTTTCCTCGATGCCGACCAAAAGAGCCTCCGCCTTTGCCTCCGGTTGGGAGATTATCGCCTTCCCTTTCTCAGTCATTCAGCAAATTCGTCTGCTTTCCTAGCTCCGTCCGTCCCCGGAATCTCGATTATAATGTCGTCATTCCTGGTACGTCTCATTCTTGGACTGGTAATGCCCAGGTCCTTAATACGGACCTTCTGTTTCGCCTCCTTCACCACCTCCGTAAGTGTCATCTCCGTCCCCGGCAGCACCCTGAGTGTGACCGCAGCAGGGGAGGGATCGTCTTCCTCTTCTTCTAGAGGAGGGAGGCCTTCCACCCGCAGTAGGCAAGTTGCCGTCGTTCCATCCCCGCGTAGATCCATCTCTGCTCCTATCACCTCTCCGAGGAACCAAACGGGGCCACGCTTCCATCGCCGAAGGCTCGCAGCCACCAAAGTTCCCGCTATTATTGGCAGAGATTACACCGCCCCTTTCCTCACCGGAAAAGACGTCAGTCTCGCTGCCGCTCAAAAGACCTTTACTGAGTCTCTCCCTTCTTTGTATCCTCTAGATCCTCTGTGGCACTTTTGACGTCATTTCGGCAGGGGCAAATCATTCCAATTCCCTTTTCCCCAATTCATCATGTGATCAATTCTTCTCCTTTCCTCCTCTCTAATCCTAGTTTATTCTGCCATTCTAGCATCAATCTCTCTCAGAGCCCCAATTTGACGATTCATAGTAGTTCTCTCTTTAATCAGAGAGGGAGCATCCTTCCGGGCATATTTAGGCCTCTCTTGGCTGGCTCTCTCCTTTTGGCTGGTACTCTCCGCTGCCTCTCACGTGCAGTGAGACGGGGACTCGGAGTCCATTCTCTCTCTAAACTCCTTCTCACTCCTCCTTAATTTTCGAATCTCCGTTTCCGCATTCGCTAAATCCTCTTTAATCCTGCTCTCATTGCGTTGCGACGCTCTCAACTGCGCCTCCAACTCTCTGTTTCTTTCTTGGAGAAAAAACACATCTCCCTCGGCAATACATCTTTCCGCGAGAATCCGGGTTACTCTTGCCACAGCGATAATCCTCCTCCTCATTTGGCCAGAAACTCGGCCATTGATATTATCGCTCTTTACTCTTTGATCGTCTATATCCTCGAGCCATTTGTACGCTATTTGCGCCAGATCTCCCGAGGATTTTCCCGCTAGTTTTCTTTCCTTTTTTTATTTCCCCTGGAACGGGGTAAGAGGCGATCCTCCGATCTCCGATCCTGGTGAGGGCCATAGCGCCCTCCTTCTTCCTTCCTCATCTTCTCCAGGTGAAAGACAGGTGACGTCTCCTTACCCCCAGAGTCGTCGCTGTCCAGGGCCCGGGCCGCCAATCTCGGGGACCTAGATTTCTTCCTCTTCTTCCCTTTCACCGTTTCACCTTATTTTCATTTATCTCCATTTCGTCGCCAGCATAGAGAACAACTGAACTCTCACTTTTCAAAGCATAAGGAATGCTCTTCCCTTTCCCATTGCGCCAAGGCCCCCACCGGACGTATTTTCCGCGGCGAGGTGTCCCACATATACCACGTCGTCATCATTACCGCCTTTGCGATAACTAATTAAAATCGTACTCGCCGCTTCCCCTGAGGTCCCCCCCCAATTCCCTCGATTTTGATAGATTATTATATGCGCTCTTTGTCCCATTTTGATAGATTATTATATGAGCTCATCTTTGGACCCGAGAATGATCGGTCCTACAAATTCGTCACGGGCAGAGCCGCCATGCCCGGGTAGGCCTATCGTCACAGGAGGGTCGGTCGGTACCTCTGTGTTGGCCGCTCGCGATTAGATTCCCCCCTAGCCTCTCGTCTCACAAACGCGCGCCATACCCTGAAGAGTAGAGATAATTTTTTATAGAGGTTTTCTTCCTCGCGAAGCCCAGGTCCCCGGTCCCCCCGCGTGCCGCGAGACATGTCCACGACACACGCAAGGGGATTACGATATGAGTCAGTTTCGCGATTTATTGATGGTGTTTCCTCACCGGATTATATAACGGTGTTTATTCACCGGGACGCCCGAACTACATAAATCAGCCATGCAGGCGCGTACAACCCGCGCAAGCCATCCCCAAAAGCAACAACAACAGCGCCCTACCGCCGAAGCGCGCCCACACGCCCCGAGCCGAAGCCGCCGTCCCTCCCAAAGTATCCCACTCCGAATGTCCGAGCGGACACCCCGCCGGGAATCCCCACACTACCCGCCGCCGCCCCGAAGCGAGCATGTCGCGCACGCTCCCAGTGGGCGGGTGGCTTCCGCACCCATTAGTCCCCCGAAGGGGACAATAAGGCAAAGCCCCCGCGATAAACGTCTGACCCTGGCTCGCAGGCGCGAGCCGGTGTCGATTGGGACAGCAAGCTGCCCCAAATCGACAACCCATGGAGGTCAGGTCACGACGGCCCACCCGCAACAGCACGACACGCGGGCGCACGCACACAGTGCACCGTAGCCCCCCCCCCAACACTTCAATCGTCGCGCAGGTAAAATATCCAACTGAACCGCACCGCGCTCTCATTTGTCGAAAAGACGACCAACCCGACCACGTCAATCAAGTCACGCAACCGTACAAGCCAAACTCACACCCCCACGAAGTCCGACGCCGCGCGGACCATCACGACGCATACCGCCGCGCGCCAAAAGAACACGGCAAAAGCCGATCACACAGCATGGCGGCAAATCAGACCACATAGCATGGCGGCAAGCGCCGACCTCACAGCGCGGCGCAAACTCGCGCGCCAGCGCCTGCCACGAACACACCGCGCACAGACGACCAACTCGACCACTCTAACCAGGTCACGCAACCGTACAAGCCAAATCCACTCTCCAGCGGAAGCCCGATGCCACACGGACCACTCCGGCGCAGATCATCGCGCGTCAAAAGAACGCGGCAAAAGCCAACCACACCACATGGTGGCAAGCGCCGACCACACAGCATGACGGCAAGGCGGCAAACGCCGACCCCACAGCATGGCGCAAACCTGCACGCCAGCGCCCACCACGAACACACCGCGCACAGACGACCAATTCGACCACGCCAACCAGGTCGCAACCGTACAAACCAAACTCACATTCCCACGGAAGCCCGACGCAGACCGCCGCGCGCCGAAAGAACACGGCAAAAGCCGGCCACACAGCATGGCGGCAAGCGCCGACCCCACAGCATCGCACAACGAAAGGACAACCAATCTCGGCCACGCAACCGAACAAACCAGCCCAAACGGTTATCTATCATCCATGGTCAAGAGTAATCAAGACAGCCCACCCCATGAACCCTCCTCGCATGCCCGCACGTCCCCCTCCCGGGTGCAGACGGGCCGGCGTCCAACACGAGGAGAGGGGAGGAAAGACAAAGCGGAAGGAGAGCTGCGCATAACCCTCCCGGTCACGGAATCAACCTCTCCCCCAACAGCGCCGTGCCACCACTGCCACCGGACGTTTCTAATTAGAGTTACCCTCTCCTACCAGCGTGTAGACATAGTCCTGCGAAGTCGCCGGCCTTCGCGGTTGGTCGCTGGTGCAATGATCGTCGTCAGTGCAATGACGGTCGCTAGTGCAATGACCACCAATTTCTAAAATTATCGCGCGGCACCCAGGGGGGGGAAGCATGACAAGGAGCTCCGCGAACTATCCCCACCCAGCTAAATCGACCGATACAGGCTTGCAGCGTGACTCAACGCTCAACGAGACCGAAGGACGCCAGACAAGCGCGGAGGCGCCGCGCACCACACGGGAGACAACCTCCCGCCTCCACGAACAAATATCGCCCCATCAGCACACAATAACATGGGCAGACCCCCGTCTCAACGACTAAACACAAAATCAGCGATCACCAACATTTCGAACACATTCGACCCCCACGAACCGGCCCAGAAACAGATTTCTGCAATTCCCGCAACAACCCACGCACGAGGCGGATCCACGGTGGATAAGCCCGTCCCAACGAGGGACTTCGAGTATCAAATGTCGAATGAACATCAAGACATCGAACCAGTCAAGTCGCCATTAATCAGCTGAACCATCGCAAACGAAACGAATCCGTGCGTATTCTACATCAATCTCGAGTAAACCGCAAAAAAACGCCGCCAACCATTCTCTCTCACACATACACACATACATATAACCACAGGATGGGGTGAAAAAAATAGCACATTTTCAACATTTTTTTTCTCTTTCTTTAAGTAGATCGTCTCCACATTCGTGCCCAGCAACCCCGCTGTAGCGCCACTGCAACAAACTAAACCTGATTAACGGGTGCGAGAGAGAGCCAGCCGTCCACACGGAAACTGCGCCGCACCGAAACATCCGCCCGCGGCCACGCAACCCACAACCTCGAGCTCCGAACAACGGACGCCGCCCCCATCCCATCACGACCTCACCGACAACGTGAAGCACAACCGCGCCACGCGGTCCGAACAAATAAACAAACAAACAAACATTGCCTCTCTCCCTGACCTTGGCTGCCATAATCAACCGCACAAGCGCCGCCTCGCCTCTCCGCCAACATGCGCGCCCAGGCGTCTCTCCTGAAGCCCCCGTATGTCCAGGCGGCCCCAATGTCCCCCACACAGGGCCAAAAAACCCCCGACGTCCGATGACAACGCCCGTCAGCGGCGCCCGTCGAGCCACGCGGCACACTAACTCCACAGCCACGCCGCCGCGCGACCCACATTCCATGTTCATCGCTCCCACAGTAAAAGTCAGCGATCGTCTCGCCGCATCTCGATGTAGGCCGCACGCCAATAAAACCCGGCAAACGCCGACCGCACAGAAAGTCACAGAGTCACGGCTCACAAGGCGCACCCGCCACCGCACAAAGTCTCGCCGCACGCCAAGAAGACACGACAAAAACCGACCACACAGCATGACGCGAACTCGCGCGCCAGCGCCCGCCACGAATACATCGTGTGCCACGGACAGACCCGCGGACGGTCGCGGATCATCACGTGTCTCGGTACCGCTCGAACACGTTCACGATCAACTCCCCAATGTACATCCAGACATCCCAGGTCGCCGGGCTCGCCCAAGCAACAGATCACACCCACGGCCGAAGGCGGCTCTCGCCGGCACATTATCAGAGCCACGAGGCAATCTAACTTTGCCGCTCCGCTCCCGCATTCGTTCGCATGTCACCACGACCACTCGAGCACCCCGAAGTTGCCTCCATGCACCCCGAAAGAACTCTTCACGGCGAACACGACCATGCAACGCGCGATGCAATCACTGCAACACAGAAATCGAAAAATCACACGAAAATGAGGAATCACGCGGGCCACGCCCGCGCGCCAGCGCCGCCACATTGGAACCCCCGAGATTCATTGTCGTGGTTGAGCCGGTCTCCTCTATCTCGGGCATTTCGGATTCGGCGTCTTTTGTCTCTGTGGGGTCGTGCTCCTGTGCGTCTCTCCCTCTCCGGGCTTCAGGGTGGGTAGCCACGTATTCGCGTAACCGCCTCCTTAATAGATCCAGGTGTGCGGTCGGGTCAATCCCGTATTGTTGGGCGAGCTGTATCGCCTTGGACAGACGGTTAATCCAGGAACACATTCGGGTAGCGGTGACTGGTCTTTACTGGTTGATTCGGTCGGGGTGATTCACTGTTCGGGTGCCATACAACGTTGCTATTTCTCGTGCCACAGATTGGATCGTCGGAAGATTCGTGTGAGCGTGCCACTCGTCGGCTGGACGAGACGGTCAATGCCCGTCAGCGGTTCGTGTCGCGGGCCTTTTGCCAGACAGGTCGAACGCCGGCTATACCTGGCTTCGGAGAGGCTACACCGCAGGGATGCCAGTTTGGCTCTGCTGCCCGCTGCCAGCACGAGTGGTGGGGATACACGTGAGATAGTAGACGAGCGTGTACGTGTGACTTTGCGCTCGGCTAGCTTCGGGTCATGGAAGAGTGCAGACAATCTGCTGCTATCTCTTTCTTCTAAACTTGAGGATTACGGGCTGTAACTTACAGCTATCTGACGCCTTGAGATCTCGAGAATTATGTTGATGGATCGAGGTATGACTCGTCTATTAGATATTGCGTGAAAATTATGAATGAAATATAAATAAAATTATGAATATATCTCCTAATTATAATATATCCTCTCTATTTATCCTATATAT
>JAJVSH010000223.1:150770-165265 GCA_021460005.1 Tetramorium alpestre
TTTAATAGTAAATTGCTATGCAATGACTAATATGATTCTATACAGTAAAAGTATGGAGCTTATTATTTATCATATCAGCATTGATGGATTAATAAAAAAATATATAAAATATTAATTTAACGAAAATATGAAACATTCTATATTTAATTAAAAGTGATTAGATGTTGTGGGATATATTTATAAAATTCTTGAAGATTGAAATCAATCAATATTTTAATTGAATAAAAGGTTTGTATTGGATATTTTATTATAAATAAATATTTTTAACACAGACACACACCCACACCCACACACACACGCACACGCACACGCACACGCACACACACACGCACACACACACACGCACACACACACACACACACACACAAATACTTGGCGCTGCTAATCCGAATGTTAATTGCTTTAATTACAAATCCTTATAATCTAAATTACATATTAAAATGTTTATAAAAACTATAATGATGTCTTTGCAATCTAAATTACATAATTAAACTCGCCAGAACACATATTATATATATTACATATTACAAATGTAATTAAACTTATTATTCTTTGCTTAAAACTCGTTACTCGGGGGTTTTTGGGGTCGCTGAATACGAATCTGAATTCAGATTTCAAAAATTCAAAATGGCGGATCCAATATGGCGAACGAATTTTTGAAAAATGAACGAATTCGCTTGAAACTCGTTTCTCGGCGGTTTTTGGGGTCGCTGATTAGGAATGGAAACCATATTTTTAAAATCATATTTCAAAAACTCAATAGGCAAGTCTATTTATTATATCGACTGCTGTTGGAGCGGCTGTTGTTGAAGCGGTTGCTGCGGCTGTTGTTGGAACGGCTGCTGTTAAAGCGGCTGCTGTTGCAGCGGTTGCTGTTGGAGCGGTTGCTGCGGCTGTTGTTGGAGCGGTTGCTGCGGCTGGTGTTGGAACGGCTGCTCTTGGAGCGGCTGCTGCTGGAGCGGCTGCTGTTGGAGCGGTTGCTGCGGCTGCTATTGGAGCGGTTGCTGTGGCTGCTGTTGGAGGCTGCGGTTGTATATATCTACTCTTAGAGTTATTCAGGAACAACGACGTGAACGTAGTAGATATTGTTCCCATCGGGGTGCTTAATTAATGTGAGTCCCCTTGCCTCTCACTCATATTTTTCATTTGTTTCATGAGCATCGATAGGCATTTGTTGCTTTCAATTAATATCTGAACAACAGACGGATTATGTAATTATTTCTCGTATTATAGTGTTATTATACGTAGTCGTCATTGTGAAGAAGTGGTTGATAGGATTTAGATATTGGAATTACTTAATCTACAGTCACAGGGCTTTTATATTGAACAATAATACAATTATTACGTTACATTTTGAAAGAATACTTGTTCAGATTTTTTTTATGTCTACAGTACTTAACGTTTTTGCATTACAATGCAAAACAGCCGTGAAGATACTGATAGCAATGATCCTCAACATTGTGAATCAGCGAAAGGTGAGACTATCATTCTTCCCTTCAGCAGGTCCTTTAAATCTCATAAGTATTGCATCATATGCAAAAGTAAAAATGCAATGGTCATTGTGTCTTCTGAAGCTAAAATGCAGGTCTTTGTTGACAGAGGCCTTATACTGCAAGGAAATATTCGATGCTGTAAATGGCATTTGTCAGGGAAGTTCCTGAAAGATAACGAAGTCCATTGAATAGAAGCTGCTTCGAGTACCACTATATTTATTAGTAGTGAAGTAACTGATTTGCTCAATAGTCTTCGTGTGTTAGCAATAAAAAGATCTATGGATTTTGATACGCCAGGTGCTCTTAATGATACAGATTACTATCATCTCACTGGCATATCAGGAGGAGATTTTAATAATATGTTTAATTATATTGAGAAGAAAATCAGAAATACATCTGCAAGAAGTGCAAAGACATACCTAGCTATTTGTCTGATAAAGCTTAAAACAGGTATGTCTCAGTCAATACTAGCAACATTGTTTGGTATGTCGCAATTGGGAAAGCGATTCATTTTGCAAGGCAGGCCTTAATGGATGATTTCGTGCCTTTTCATCTTGGACTTTCACATACTACGCGAAGTGATTTTATAGAGAAGCACACGAGAAATATCGCTAAAGATCTTTTTGCTGGAGGAGAAAATGTAGCTATTCTTGTGGAACGTACATTTATATAGAAAAGAATAGCAGTTACAGTTTCCAACGGAAGGTATTCTCTATGCACAAAGGAAGGCCTTTATTAAAACCAATGATGTTTGTCAGCACTACTGGGTTGATTTTAGAGGTTTTTGGTCCTTACTTCACTGATGGGAAGAATAACGATGTCAACATTTTAAATAGTCTAATTAAAAAGAAAAACTCTCAGCTTTTAAAATGGTTATGTCCAGAAGATGTTGTGGTAGTAGATCGAGGATTTCGAGATTCTATACTTACACTGGAAGAGTACGGATTGTTGTCGAAAATGCCACACTTTTTAGAAAAAGGGAAGCAATACGATACGGTAAACGCGAACGAATCTGGACTCGTAACCAAGATTAGGTTGTGGAATCTGTCAACGGTTTAATTAAAACGTGGAAATTGTTGGTCTATGTTGTACCAAATACCCAAATACCATACTTGGAGACTATGTAAGGATTGTGTGCTATTTGTAACGCTTACAGGCCACTGCGAGTTAATGCAATGTAACCAGATGATGACGTAATTGCGCAACGAATGCTTTAGCTAAAAGACCCAATAATCTTCAGAAAATCGTCGAAGATAATAACTGGTCCAGAAAAAAAGTAATTTGGAAAAAATGGAGGAGAGATCTATTGCAGACTTTCCTTGCCTTATTTTGCAAGATCTTCGAAGAATTACTATATAGGTGTGTGTTGCATCTCACACGACACTCGCGAGATCGCGCTCGCGGAAAAGAAACTCACGAGAATCTTTCGTAAAACGGGAACTTTATTGGATCAGAAAGTATAAAGCTCAGCGAGAACGTGCGTAGAGGAGAGGATTCGGAGCACCGCGCGAGACGTCAGCTCCAGAAGACGCTAACTCCAAATCTGTCAAATTATTTATCGTCGCTTAGCAGCGACTCTACTAGCCAGCTGACCGTCGAGCAAATCGATAACATCGATTTTCCGCTGTCAGCTGTCAATATACCGGGCGCAAGGGTTCAGCTCGAGACGAGGACTGCGTCAACGCGGGCGCAACACTACCCTCCCTCTTCAAGATTGTCCCGACAATCAGGAGGGTAGATTCAAGCAGCTTGCCTTCCTTCCTTTCATCGGACTCCAGGGCTACTGAACGGTTTCCTGCCTTCCCTGAGCTGCTGCTTCAGGTTACCGAGCTCCGTTCTTCCCTCTTCTAGGGCAAATCCCTTCAAGGCTCCTTCTTCAAAGGGGATCAACCGGCCTCCCTTCGTCGTCGCCTGTGCATCCTCCCACTCTCGGAATTCTTGTTTCTTACTCCGCTTAGTTTCCTCTTCTGTCTCTTCATTTTCATCCTTGCGCGCTTCGTACTTCGCTCTTCGAACAGGGAGGGAGGGAAGGTTGACTTTACGTGGATCCAACGTCTTTAAAGACTCCCCAGTTCCTACCTTGGCATTCACCCAAAGTCCCGACGGAAAACCACGCATCAAAAACCGCGGGAAAGGCAGTCTTCTTTTCTTCCAAGAAGTGAGCGAAACTTTCTAAGTTTACTCTGCAGTCTCCCTCCTGATCTATGCGTGAATAATTTCCTAATGACAAAAATTAATTAAGCAGTAATTATGTCTTTAACATAAAAAATTATAACTTAAACGAAAAAAGAAAAGAAATCCCCAATACATTAATGTTATTACTATTATTTTCCTTTGGGTTCCGACAATATTTAATTTAATCTTTCACCCCTCTGGAAGAAAGGAGCCAGTCTATCCGAGTGAATAACCTTCCTCTTATGTCTAGCCGACTTTTGAATACAGAAAACCACATCGCTAAGTTTTTTAATTATCGTAAAAGGGCCTTCCCAATTGCTTTCCAACTTGGGAGTTTTTCCTATGGCCTTACGGAGGTTGAAAAACCACACTTTTTGTCCCTCTTGAAAAGTAACCTGCTTAGCTCCACGGTCATAACACTACTTACTACTTACTAACTTGAGAAGACCTAATATCCATCTGTTTCCTAGCAAAAGAATGAATTTCTCCAAGTTTTCTTTTCAGTCTTTCGCATAAACTTCCTTCCGAATGAGAATTCACCTCATAAGAATTAGGAGGTTCTCCTCCCCTTAATAGATCTAAAGGTATTCGGAGATCATGTGCAAAATAAAGCTCTGCGGAAGAGAAACCTAGTGGTTTCATGCTTTGAAGACCTATAAGTAAACACCTGGGAATCCAACGATCCCAGTCCTTTTGGTTTTCAGAGACATATTTTGCTAAATAATTAGTAATCGTTTGATGTTGGCGTTCTACCTGACCATCAAACTGGGGATGTAAAGCAGTATTCCTTGTTTTCTTGATCCCTTCCAAGAACAATTTCGATTCAAAACTTCTTCCCTGATCTGTGTAATGTAATTCTA
Organism: Tetramorium alpestre; assembly: GCA_021460005.1. Taxonomy (NCBI): domain Eukaryota; kingdom Metazoa; phylum Arthropoda; class Insecta; order Hymenoptera; family Formicidae; genus Tetramorium; species Tetramorium alpestre. Next base: position 155,299 of record JAJVSH010000223.1, read on the forward strand.
GGGGCACTATATCTAGAAATGACCTCATTGACAAAAGTCTCCGCCACTGTCCCGGCCCTAATATTCTTTAAAGGGAAAGTTTTCACCCATTTGGTGAAGCAATCCACAAAAACAAGTAAATATCTATTTCCAGAGGAAGTGGACGGAAATAGACCGAAAATGTCCATCTGCATCCTTTGAAACGGAATCCCGACATTATAAATTTGCAGGGGGGACTTTCCCTTCCCCGAAGGACCTCTCTTTGAAATACAGACCACACAGGACCTACACCAATCTTCTACGTCGCGTTTGCATGTGGCCCAGTAGAAATGTCGACGTATCTTTTTCAAAGTCTTATTGACCCCAAAATGGCCTCCTGAAGGAGAGTCGTGTGCCTCTTCTAAAATTTCCTTCGTGCGTTTCTGAGAAACAATTAGCTGAAGGAAATTTGTCTTTAGATTAGGGGACTCCCATCTCTTATAGAGAACCCCATCTTTTAAAATAAGGGCGTCTCAATACAACCAATAAATTCGTGCAGATTCGTCCCAGGAAGCAATTTCTGTACGTGATGGACGTGCTCCCAGCACCTTACTACGAAGAATTACGGAGATACTCGGATCTTCTTCTTGCTCTTGACGCCAAGATTCCAAATTTCCTTCTCCGAGAATTATGCGAGAGATGACCTTATTTTCTTCTTGACATTTCCTTTCCACTTTGGTACAATATTCGCATCCCAAAATTTCGCATTGTCGTCTGGAAAGTCCATTGGCATTTCCATGAGCCCGTCCTTTTCAGTGAAAAATCTCGAAATCGAATTACTGGAGTCTTTCTAACCATCGAGCCAATTGATCTTCTAAATCCTTAAAAGACATTAACCATTTTAACGAAATATGATCCGTGCGAATGAAGAATCTTCGGCCTAAAAGATAATGGCGAAAGGTTTTTAAAGAATCCACTATTCCTAAGAGATCTCGATGTGTCACGCAATAATTCTTTTCAGTCTTACTTAAAACACGACTGAAATACGCAATAAGTCTCTCCCTCCCGTCTTGCATTTGCGAAAGAACTGCGCCAATTCCTATATTCGAGGCGTCTGTATCTATAATAAATTCGCCTTCCCCTTTAGGATATGAAAGAACAGGTATAGAAGACAACAAACGTTTTAATTCTATAAAGGCGTCCTGACACTTTTCCTCCCAGACAAATTTAACTTGATTCGCAGACAATGCGAATAAAGGTTTGGCTGACGAAGAAAATCCTTTTACAAATTTACGATAATACGAGCAGAACCCTAGAAAACTCCGTAATTGTTTCTTATTGTGAGGAACTGGCCAAACCTTTACAGCAGCAATCTTTTCCGGATCTGTAGTAACACCTTCAGCAGAAATCACATGACCGAGATACTTTACACTTTTTCCAAACAGAATGCATTTCTTCGGATTTATCTTTAAGTTAGCTTCGCGAAACCGAAGGAACACCGTTTCCATATTTTTCAATATCTCGGAAAAATCCTTTCCGAAAACGACTACATCGTCAAGATATACTAAACAATTTAGATATTAATCCTTTTAATATCGTATCCATTAAACGTTCAAAAGTCGCAGGCGCGTTACTGAGTCCAAAGGGCATGGAGACAAATTGCCATAACCCGTTCCCGATTGAAAAAGCAGTTTTTTCCCGATCCTCTAGGCGAATATTAATCTGCCAATAGCCGCTTTTAAGATCCAATGTTGAAAACCAAGTGTTACCAGAAAGTTGATCTAAAATATCGTCTATTCTAGAAAGAGGATAGCAGTCTTTCTTGGTTACTGCGTTTAATTTTCTGTAGTCCACGCAGAACCCTAATGTTCCATCTTTCTTTTTTACTAAAACCGCCGGCGAAACCCAGGGACTTTGGGACTCTTCAATGATCCCTTTCTCCTTCATCTCATCAATTATCTCTTCCCGCATATGAATAGGAATACGACGAGGAACCTGTTTAATAGGAAGAGAATTAGTTACATCGATAACATGTTCTACTACGCTACAATTTCCTGCAACGATATCTTCCGAGAATATATCACAATATTCATTCAAGAAATTGACAAAAGTCTCCTTTTGGGCCTTATTTAAATTCTCAGAATTGTTTTCGTAAAGGTCTTTTAGAATTGAGGGCGCTCCTACCGAAGAATTTTCTACACGTGAACAACTAAGTACTTTTTCATCTCCCCTCGGGGTCTTTCCCCGTTGTACTAAAAATCGAATCAAAAACATTTCCTAAATTCACAGTTCTAAGGAAATCTACTCCCAGAATACAATCGTCTCTTATCTCTGCAACAAACATCGGAATAATAACCTGGAATTTTCCGATCTGTACCTCTACAACAACTTTAGGACCGACAGAAACTTTCTTCCCCGTGGGATACCTTAAATTATAATTGTTGACATAGATTTTCTCTTCTTCTGCCTTAACAAGTTTGCTATTCAAAATAGAAATGTCGGAACCCGTATCTACTTTAAAAATACAATCTCTTTTATCTATTTTCCCCGTAAAGCAGAAATTATTAAAATTCTCCTTAATTCTATTTACATTAAATTCAATCGAATTCGGGGAATTATTATAAGTTGTTCCCACCCCGCCGAGAACAACTAACAAGGGGAGGGCGCGAGATGTGGGACACCGATTTTAATGTCCCTTTTCTATAATGTAGTACTATTGTAAGAGTACTTGAGTAAAGCCATACGACGCACTTCTCAGCCGTTCTCGAAAAAAATTAAATTAAAAAATACAGCGGTCCGTATCTTCAGTTCCGTTAGAGTAGTTTGCAAAAAGGCGGCGTGGCTGAGACGCTTAGGTCTGTCACGCTGCAGACTCGAGTTCAATTCCCGTTGTGCATACCTTTTTTTTTATTCTACCTAAAAAATACTTGTAAAATGTAGGAAATTTAATTAAAAATTATGTTTCTTTCAATTTAAAATTTTTTAAGGCAACTTTTATATTTTATATCTTCTATGTCTATAATAAAATAAATAAAACGCCAACAAAATTATATTTTAATACATTGTAAAAATTTATTAATTAAATTATATAAAATAAATTATTACATCAAGGAAATTTTATAAAGAAAGAAATGTTGAAATTTTTATTAAATTAATCGCTATCAAATTAATCGCTATCATTTTCTAGTTTGGCTACAATCATTCGGATAATATTTGTCATAATTTATGCATAAACATCCAGAGCTACAAAATGAAAAGTTTTCTGCCACGTTTACTTTTAAACATGCTCAAAAATTATAGAAAAAAATAACAGATGAATTACATCAAATACCTGGTGCAGTAAAAAATTGGAAACAATGGCGAAAGGTATATACTATATTGATAAGCAGCTTAAATTCTTTGTATAAGAGAAAAAGTTATGTATTTAAAATTATATACTAATCTGAATGTCAATTTTTATCTGTATTATAGACTTGATAAGACATACGAAGTTCCACTAAAGCTAAAAATGCTTTAATAAAGAAACATGCAAAACAAACTGGTGGTGGGCCTGTATCAAATCAAGTTTTAACTGTATATTATAGACTTGATAAGACATACGAAGTTCCCCTAAAGCCAAAAATGCTTTAATAAAGAAACATGCAAAACAAACTGGTGGTGGGCCTGTATCAAATCAAGTTTTAACTGAAATAGATCAAAATGTTCTGGTTTATAGCTTCAACAGCTGTGGATGGACATAAGACAGTGCAAGAATCTAATGTGCAATTTGTAAATAATCTTTATCATATTGTATAATATAATGATAGAAATGTATATGGAATGATACACTCAAATGTCTGATCAGAGAGAACATATATTTAAACACAGTGAGAATTACAATCAAAGGCACTTGTGAAAAAGAAATATATATAATAATTGCCATGTGAACTGCGCGGGCGGGCTTGCTAGTGATCAAGTACGCTCAGAGAGTACATGCTCGAGCACGCGCTATTCTAAGGTTTGCCAACCTACTAAAAATAATACATGTAAACGTGTTCTAATCTGACTCCATTTTACTGGTTATTTTCCAATGATTGAGCATCTTGAACATTGCATATTATTTTCAACCCTCCTCTTGTTTATGATGTCATTCTTAAAGCTTCTAAGTGACCTGAGATCTTCGCTCACGGTAATCCTTTTGTTAACAAGTCAGCTACCTGTTCATTCGTAGGTATGTAGGTGACTATTACGTTTCCAGCCTCTTGCTCTTGTCTGACGGTGAAAACGTATTCCTATATGCTTACTCCTCTTATGAAACTCTGGGTTCTTTGACAAGACTATTGCTGTTTGATTGTCTACCTTCAGCTCTGTCTCCTCTTGCTCCAGGCCAAGGAATTTCAGAAGTAACCGCAACCACAGGAGTTCTTTTAATGCTTCTGACATAGACATGTATTCAGCCTCTGATGAAAGCGTTGTGACTCTCTGTAAACTTGATGACCATGTATTGGTCCACCATACTGCAGAGATGTACTCAGAAGTCGATTTTCTCGCCACTGGATCTCCAGCATAATCAGAATTGCAGTATCCTATCTCCAGCATAATCAGAATTGCAGTATCCTACTAACTTATCTTGCGTTTTTCCATTATAACATAATGAGAGGTCAATTGTCCCTTTTAAATACCTCATAATTTGCTTGGTTGCTCTCCAATGTATTTCTGATGTTCGCAAATCGAGTAAGATTGCCCACAATATAAGCTATATCCGATCTTGATTTTTGAGCAATATAGTTTAGACATCCAACTGGCTCTCGATAGGGGAATCTCTTCTCAGTGATAGCTTCTTCTTCCTTCAGCTCTGATAGATTGAACTATTCACTGGTGAAGTTGCCGTTTTACAATCCTCCATGCCAAAATGACGTAATATTCGAGATATGATTAATGCTGATAGTTATTGATTAATGCTGATAGTTTTCATTTTCCTATCTCGCTTGTTCTCCATGCCAATGTAACAAGATGGCTTATTACAAGTAATTTCAAATTTCCTTTTTGGAAAACCTGGAAATGAAAGTGATTCCTTCTTTTTACAAACTATGAGTCCATCATCGGCATATAGACATAGAATCATCCAGTTATCTGTATTATCATTTTTCATAAAAATGCATGAATCTGAATCTGACTATTAAACCATATTCTGCCACAAAATCATTGAAAGTGTTATTCCAGATTTTAGATGCCTATTTAAGTCCATAGGAGGTCCTCTTCAGATGACAAATTCGGTTCGTTCCATCTTCATACACCTCTGTTGAGGTTGATGCATGTAGATGCTTTCTTCAAGTGGACTGTTGAGGAATGCCGTTTTAATATCTAATTGTATGATCTCTATATCAAATTTAGTTGCTAAAACGGTTCTTACGGACTCGTAAAGCACTACAGGAGAGAATGTTTCAAAATAGTCAACTCCTTTTGTTTGATGGAACCTCGAGCAACTAATCTTGCTTTGTAGCGCTCAATAATTCCATCAGGTTTCAATTTGGATTTGAAAACCCACTTACACGAGATCGCAGACCGAGATCCTTCGGCAATTCTTCCAGTTTCCATGCTTGATTCTTCGTTAATGATAACATCTCTTCATCCATGGCTTTCTTCCAAAAATGTGCATCTTCTCTACTTACTGCATCTTCATACGAGACCGCCACTGTGTCCGATTGTAACTGTGTCCGATTGCAACCACCATGTATCCGTTTCCTATTGTGTCCGATCGACACTGTGTTCGATTCATTCAACCTGCTTTGTCCGATTTATTCTGTGCGCATCTGGGACGCTCCCTACGAAGGACTCAATTGCAGAAAAGGATGAAGATGAAGCAAACTTGGGTGATGACTCTGAGCAGAAAACAGACAACGCCAATGAAGAAACAGAATTATCTATTGATCTATTGATACTTTCATCGCAGCTATGCATGCTGATTTATTTGACTTACTTCTTAGTTCTCTATTCGTTGCAGGTATTGGTTTCTGAAAATTCTTTGAACTTACTGGTCGTCCTTTCTTCTTTCCTCTTAATTCTGTTTCTTCATTGGCGTTGTCCGTTTTCTGCTCAGAGTCATCACCCAAGTTTGCTTCATCTTCATCCTTTTCTGCAATTGAGTTCTTCGTAGGGAGCGTCCCAGATGCGCACAGAATAAATCGGACAAAGCAGGTTGAATGAATCGGACACAGTGTCGATCGGACACAGTAGGAAACGGATACATGGTGGTTGCAATCGGACACAGTGGCGGTCAGACACAGTGTCGATCAGACACAGTGGCTATTTTCTGCTTTATTTAAAGCAAATAATCTAATCTTTAAATAAAGCAGGTTAGATTATCTGCTTTAAATAAAGCAGAGAATAATTTGCATGTGCATGCAACCATAAAGCATGCAGAAGTGGCCGCTGCGTATGCTCACAACGTTACATCGCGTCGATTTGACAGATTTCCTAACCCTAAAACACGCCAACTTTAATGGTTAATATCTCGCTTCGTAGGCGAGAGCGACACTTTTTACTGTCAGACACGTTTTACTATCTTTCGTTCGTTTTGAGCAAAAATAAACCCAATTAAGGCAAATCGTGAGTCTTCCAAAATTTCCACGACTCTGTTCTGAGAAAACAATTTTATTCATAAATTTATTTAATTTTGGATTGATTTAGTGGCGCCTTGCGGCGCCGTACAAAAATATTCAGAGAAGTTTTTCTCTATATATTATATGAGGTGTGATCAAGGTGACCTTGATCGGCCCAAATTTCTCCTGAGTCTGCTTCTCTTCTTCTCCGAAAGATTCAATATCCGTCCTACCTCGAGTCTGCGTCGCGGCTTTTGCAGCAACTGAGTCGGTCTGCGTTGCCGTATCTCTTCTTTCTCCGGGAGAAGGAGGAAAAGGTGAGAGCAACTCTGGAGGTCCACCCAGTAGATATCTCGGCCTGGTCGGCCTTCGTCTCCTGGGGTCGTAGATCGCCAAAAGATGTCCGGGCGGTCGAGTTCTGGAAACTGGCGGAAGATCCACTGAAATCAATCACCACCCCGATTGCCGCGTGGACAGCTCGATCCTCGAGACCGCTTCTTCACGCTGAATTTCCGTCGAACTGCCAATATTCGACGAACTGCAACGTCTCGGAAGCGGACGATCTGAGAGAGTCTCTGTGGTTATGTTAGACACCAAAAATGTCACAAGGAGAGAAGTTTTCGTTGTGCGCCGAATCGGTCGCCGAACCCTCTTATATAACAAATGTCGCTAAATTTTTAAAACGAGATTAGTAAACAAATTAAACGACGCCTAACGGCAAAAGAAATTATTAACAAAATAAGCTGAAGTTGCCGCTGTTCGGAAATCGCAGCTTGATTCAAGTGGAGGCCGAGCTATCATTCAGCGCGCCGGAAAAGCGCGCGCAGCTGTTCAACACGCGCGGTCGCCACACAATTTTATCGATTTTCGAGATGAGGCCCCTAAAATAAATAATTACCGTGTGTCCGATCGATACTGTATCCGATCGCCACTGTGTCCAGTCGCCACTGTGTCCGATTACAACCACCATGTGTCCGTTTCCTACTGTGTCCGATCGACACTGTGTCCGATTCAATCTGCTTTGTCCGATTTATTCTGTGGGCAACTGGGACTCACTCTCTTCGTACCAGGTCTATACCTATGAAACCGGAATTTTTTCATTGAAATAAAAGACGTAAATTTGGAAAAATGAATTCAAATTGTTTATTCAAAATATTTTCCATCGCTAGCTACACATTTCCCCATCTTTCGGGCAATTTGTGGATTCCGCGCCAAAAGAATATTTCCTCCTTCGAAGCAAACCATTCATTGAGCCATTTTCGGACATCCTCATGAGAAGTGAAGTGCTGCTCAGTGAGAGCGTGGCCTATCGACGAAAACAAGTGGTAATCGGAAAGTGCCAAGTCTGGAGAATATGGCGGGTTGGGTAGGACCTCCCACTTGATGTTCTTCAAATCAGTTACGGACGTGTGTGCTGGTACATTGTCATGGATAAAAATCAAGCTGTCATGTCTTTCCTTAAATTCTGGCCTTTTTTTGCGAATAGCACGGTGTAACTTGATTAGNCGATTCTACTCGTCGAGATCTCCAACATTGCATCATAAACATGGTGTCGCAAAATTAATTTTCAAGATCATTTTCAATGTCAAATTTTTTTATTGCCTTAGTCGATTCTACTCGTCGAGCTGAACAAAAGTCTCAAAGGGACCATATGCCGGAAATCAATATTTCATAGAGAAATCTTCGTTTCAAGTTTTTTTTACTTGAAATTTCCAAAAAATCGATTTTTATGACGTCAGAAAATAAATCTGATGCTTATAGGTTCTTAAACTCATTTTGAATATCCTGATCATGATTAGCGAAAATCACCCCCAAAAATGACCCTGAAAAATTCGTTTTAAAGGTAAAAAATCTGCTTAATCTACTCTTAGCGCTACTCAGGAACAACAACGTGGACGTGGCAGATTTCTGTTCCCTTCGGGGTGACTTGATTATAGTGAGTTCCCCTTGCCTNTCACTTTATCGTCGTCGACNCTGCCTACGAACAAACAGAACTGACNCATCGGCCCCAATAGCTNTGAGCAGTTGTGCNTGTCTGCCAGCTTCAACGTAACCACCACCGTTATCAATGCAAGCTTGGAGTCTCTCCACCAAATTATCTCGCACTCTACGGAGCACAGCTCGATTTCGTGCTAAAATAGCAACCGCCTCTTCAATGCGATCTCGTAAATCCTGAGCCGTCCTTAAAGTCCTGCCTGACCCATAAACAATGGCTTTCAGAGCTCCGCAGAAATAAAAGTCCAGAGGGTTCAGGTCAGGTGAACGGGCGGGCCATAAGTGTGGCGCAGGATTACAACCGATCCATCGAGTTCCAAAAGCTCGTTGTAAAAAAGCGCGGACTTGCCTGCCGAAATGCAGTGGAGCACCGTCATGCATAAAAAAAATTCGATTACGGGCATTCCTCGGAACCATACGTCGTAGTTGATTCAGGAGAATATGACGTAGAAACCGCAAATACTCAACGCTTGACAATCGGTTTGAGAGAAACACAGGAGCAATATAATCATTCCCGAGTATCCCTGCCCAAACATTGACTGAGAAACGGCCCTGCTGAACTCTTTGGACCATAGCGTGGATTGCGTCTGCGCCAGATGCGAACATTTTACCGGTTCAAAATGGAAGTGCTAGAAAAACTGGATTCATCAGTGAACACTATATTTTTCAGAAAGTGCCGATTTCTTCAGATCTTGCGAAGTATCCATCGACAAAAACGAAAACGAGCTGTGCGATCACCAGGTCGTAACTCATGCACTACCTGCACTTTGTAGGGTCGTAGGCCTTCTTCACGGAGAATGCGCAAGACTGTTTTATGATCAACCCCTATTCGCGCGCCTATGCGTCGTGATCCCATGACAGGATAAGTTCGAGCTAGAGCAATCACACGTTCCTCAATTCTCAAAGACACACGAGGACGACCTGTCCTACGGTGGCCAACACCCGCCAAATTCATTTGCTGCTGATTATGGAATCGTTCATCGAATCATTGAAATTCTCGACGATCAGGCACGGACCCTGGACGTAATGGTCTGCCATTAGCTTTGCGTCGCAACCAACTAGCATAAAGAGCTCGAGTTCGTGTGTAATTACCATGAACACGATCAATTGCTCGAAGCATTAGACGTTGGTCACGCCCATCCCGATGCGCCCGATCACGGCCACCACGTCGAGGCATGCTACAGCAACGTTATTCTTAGAAAAAATTTGGTAAAAAATTAAAACAATTTTTTTTAATTTTACACTGAAAATTGATTCAAGATCAACGGCGGTCTTCTAATAATCATGAAAAAGGTCTGGATATGGATGGAAAGCTTCTTAAGCACAAGTAACGAATGTCTTATGGAGCGATATATTATTCCTCTCCGAGGCAAATGACCGTTTCTTTAAGGAACCAACAGCCGTTGAAATGTTACTGGGTACCAAGATACCCC
>JAJVSH010000223.1:208105-218260 GCA_021460005.1 Tetramorium alpestre
ATATATATATATAAACTTGGACATATTGGGTATATAATTACATATATTTATGTTTTTATATGAAACATTTTTTAATAAAAATATAAGGATAAGGCGTTAATAACATTAATCAGTAATAATTATAATGTTGTCATTATAAATAAAATTTATGTTAAGAAATAAACTCTTATAAATTGATTTTTTATTATTTATTAATGCTTTTTCTTACTGAAAACCACATACACAACCATACAATTGTGTAATTCCGAATGGAGTACTAAAATAATAATAAAATAATAATATCATCAACAAAACATTTAGTTGATACATTTAAATTGTATGCAATCAAATATGTCTACAACAAATTAAGTCTATTATTAGAATATCCCATAAATAATGCAATTATGTATTGATGAACTCTTTATATTATATTAAATAAAACTCTTTTTATTGTTAAGAACCACATAAGACTATATTTAAGATGATCTTACATATGTATAAGAATTGACTATAAATACCACCCTTATGAATACCGACCTAAGAGTGGTATTCATAGTCAGTTCTTATACATATATAAGATCATCTTAAGTACAATCTCATCTAGTTTGAAACCAATCACAGAGCCGTATTGGCGTCGTAAGATTATTTAAGACATTTAAGACGGTCTTGAAATAAGAACTGACTATGAATACCTAAGATTATCGATTCTAAAAGTAAGGCTGAATTTATATTACATCCGACAATGACATTGTCGGACGTCGCGATTAGTTGCGGGATAGAAAATTTCTCGAGTTTCTAGAAATTTTCTATCTCGCAGCCAATCGCTACGTCTGACAATATTGTTGTCAGCTGTATGTAATATCAGCTTAACATTATATGAAAACGGCGACGTCAATGATAAAAGTCTAATATACACATACATGACTTTTGTCTTGTGTGTGTGATATGGTTGGGACCTCAGGTTGCCTTAGCTATATGAAAACTAATCGTTGTTTGTTTATTATAAGCTGTCGTTATGAAGATAACAAATTTTATTATTTGAAGAAGAAAGAAAGAGATAAAATAAACGTTATGGAATAAGCAGTATCTATACAGTATCATTCAATTATTATAATAGAAGTAAGTTATCTATTTTTTTAATTTCAAATGCATATGTACGCATTCAAATACATATAAAATATACATACGTACAATATACAAATGCATCATATATATGTATATATGCAATGTTATACACATATCATATATCAATATATTATAGCTGCGTTTTGATGTTCACTGCCAGTACTGCAAATATATAGTTTATGTCACGCACATTATAGATTTTCAGTACTAACATTGAATTTCGAAACGCAGCATATATACTTATCTTTCTATTCTCTCACTCTTACAAATTTGTATTTACTTTCATTTCTTGCCATTCTTTCTTATTCTCGGATTTTTTGTGATATATTCTTTCGTTCTTTTATATTTTTTAACTTTTTGTCTTCTGTTTCTTCTTTTGCTACTTTAATATTGATTTTTATTCGACAATTAATATTATAATTACAATAATATGAAATTAATAATTTTAATTAATAATTTTATTATAATACAGAACTTATACACATAAAATGACAGATTCTAAGGAATATGATAATGCAGAAGAAAATTTAGATCCAGTTGAATTAATAACTCCAAATAATGTACTCGATAAAATGCAGATATTTGATTCAACCGTGTAAGTATAGCATTTACTTCTCTTAATTAATGTTGAATTCATTTTTCTTAATTTCATATTGTATTCAATTTTACACACATAACTATTAATTAACACACACAAACATATATTTAAAACGTAAAATAAAAAAGTAACAGCGCTAAAACATTTATTCTCAAAGGTTTCTATTAAATAAATTTGGGTATAATAGCGATAAATCGTATTTTTTTGTACACCTTAATGTAAAATATATATAAATATATAAAACATATAATAAATTATATACATATGTATATACGCCCTATTTAGTGTTTTTAAAAACAAAGTTAATGACAATTATATACGAATTTACTTTATAAAAATCTTCAGATGTCAGATCGAGAACAAATGTTTTAGCTGTCATTTTTTATCGGAGAACTTAGCCGTTTTCTCGGAGGTCTCTTGCACGAGTGAAGACCCGAAAAGTTTCTGCTTTCTGGCCCGTTTCGGAGGCCCTTTTATACTAGAAGCTTGGTGACGTTGCGCGGCGAGAGGGTGTCGTGCATCACCCTCTGACCTCGTGTGCTTTTGTCTTGCACTGCGTGCTCGCTCGCTGATTCTTTTACAATTTTTCTGGAATGTTCGATCATGGATATTTCGCTATATCCATGATCGTACATTTTTACAGGCTTCGTTCCAATTATAATTTTATCGACGAGGAAATCTGTTCGTGAATTATTTTTTATTTTATTTTATTTTTTATTTACAATCCTTTTAACGGGACAACACTCCCTCTGGTACAGACAAATTATATAGAAAAAGTTAAGCAAATCAGTCTTGAATGAAAATAAACTATACGAACGGCTATGTGAGAAATACAAAATACAAAATTTAATTCCAATTAGGAAACTGCTTTTTTATCATGTTAGGATTGACATGAAAAAGATCAATACGATCAGAGAATTCATTAGTCACCAAACATAAACGATCTAGTGGCTTATGTTTCCCATAAGCAGGATGTCCTATGCGTATCGACAAAGAAAAGCTGATGATATCTTAGCGATCTTCCGGAAACATGAAACTTTATGCACTCTAGCAGATCTGCGCAGTCAACATGACCTTTCAATAATTTATTCATAAAAACCAAATCAAGCATGACTGCGATCGCTCAAGGTCAGAAGCCTCATATCACACTGCAACTCTTCGTAGTCATGATCAAAAAAGGTCATCGGTTTATGTATAACAAAACTCATACGACGAAGAAAACGGTGTTGAATTCTCTCAATTCTAATACACTGATTCACACAATACGGAGCCCATACGGTCGAGGCAAATTCTAACTGCGATCTCACCAGGGTACAATACAATAATTTTAACGAGTTTACATTATTAACAAATTTACAAGCACGGATTACAAATCCCAGCCTTTTAAACGCAAAGCCCGTAATGTAGTGAATGTGTTTATCAAATGATAAGTTATTACTAAATACGACCCCCAAATCACGAACAGACTCAACCGCCGCAAGGAGAGATCCATACAATGTATAATTATGCAAGTAACTCACGTTTTTTAGACTAAAGTGAATAACGTGGCATTTAGAAGGATTAAGATTTAGCTTATTTGTGTTACACCATATTTCAAGGTTCTGAAAGTCACGCTGTAAATAAAAGGCATGGACAGGGCTAGCGATCCTACGAAAAATCTTTAAGTCATCCGCAAAAAGTAAAAAATTTGAGTTCATAAAGACATTCTTTATATCATTTATAAACAAGTTAAACAATAACGGTCCTAAATGAGAGCCTTGAGGCACCCCCGATGAAACCTCAATACCTCTAGAGAAAGAGTTATTAAATTTTACAATTTGGATTCTGTTTGATATAAAGCTTGCAATCCACTTCAGTAAAGTACCATTAATTCCTAGGGCGCGAAGCTTACATAAAAGAATATTATGATCAACGCTGTCGTTAATTATCACCTAATCATTGTATGATTATGTGTTCGTGGGTTTATTAGTTCTTTTTCTGCTTCAGGAAATTTTTATTCACAGTATTAGATTTATTTTCAGCCAGGATTCCTTTCGGAGGGATACCCCGCATTCTTCCGGGAATTTCCTTATTAATTCGGAGAACAGATTTCGTCGAGTATTTACGCGGCCTTGGAGCGAGCGCGGTATGTGATACCCGCATAGACTGTCTCGTCTCGCCGAATGTTTGCGCCGAAGTGTTTACATAAAGAAAAGGGGTGCGTTTTTATGCGGTCTCGCGTCGCGATGTTCATTGCGATACGTCGCGTGACGTGACCCCCCCCCCCCTTAAGTTTGGAGCGTAATGAATTAATGTAGCGACGGTGAGCTAGTCGAACCAGGAGGGCTTGGGTAGGGCTATCGATGCTTCCTCTTTTGGTTGTTTGATGATGGTATGGCCTTTTAAACTGGCTTCTGTCAGCGATCTTCTTGGGAAGAAGTTATTAATGCAAGGGGGTCGCTATTGAAGCGGTACATGTTCTACATATTTTACAAGTTTTTTCTCTTTTTTTTTGACGAGCCAGATGGCGTATATATATATATATATATATATATATATATATATATATATATATATATATATATATATATATATATATATATATATATATCAATTGATTTTAATAGAGCATGCTCGGTTCGATGTAACAGGATGTAAATAAAATATATAAAAAATAAAAAAAAGGAAGACGGTATTAAAGTAATAATGAGAAAGAGAGAAAAAGAATTAAATGATTGGTGTTTGTTGGCCTGTTATCGAGCATCGGTCAGAGCAGAATCTTACTGTTTATTTCCTAACTTATTCCTGGTTGCGAGTTTACGTTCTATTTACAAGATTACTCGGACGGAATCTTTTCTTTGATTAGAGTAGGTTGTCGTCCTTGTATTATCGGACGGACCGAGGTGCTTACAAAAATAGTAAATAATAAAAAAAAAATAAAAAAGAAGAAAAACAAGAAAAAAGGAATTTATAAGAGACGATGAATCGTCCCGGTTCGTGATAATTGCATCTTTTTAGCTGGTTTATGTGTATTATTCGTGTGGTATTTCTAATTTTAATTCGCACGTTTTCGTGATCGAGGCGCTCAACTATTCGGTACGGTCCGGAATATTCGCTGCTGAATTTTCCGGTTTTTTGATTATTGATTAGGAACACGTAATCCCCGGGTTGGAAAGACTCAGGGTGTACGTGTTTATCGTAGTATATTTTTGATCTCATTTTAGACCGTATCAAATTACTTTTAGCAATGCTTTGCAAATCGTTAATGTTATGAAAGAGGTCAGGTATGAATCAGTGAGGTATGTATCAGTGAGGTATGAATAGTAGGTATCGGGCTTGTCTGGATAGCTAAAGCTGGACGGGATTCGTGCAGGAGTACCGAAAATTAGGTCGTGTGGGGAGTAGCCGGTACCTTCGTGTATTGATGTATTGTACGAGAAGCTGGCTCTGTCTATGAGGTTCCAGTTTTCTTCTTGGGAAATAAAGCATTTAAGATATTCCATCAGTACTTGATGTGACCTTTCTAAGGATCCATTGGATTGTGGGTGGTAGGGGGTACTGCGGAAATGTTGAATTTTAAATTTCTTTGTGATGGTTTTCATTAGTTGACTCATGAAGTTGGTGCCTTGGTCTGTTAATATGCTTTTTGGGCAACCGAAACGACAAATGAAATAGTTGATAAAGGCTGAGGCNGTCGTTTTGGCNGTGNTGTCTGGTAATGGAGCGTATATGGAATANTTTGTAAGNAGATCTTGCATAGTTAANATGTANNTATTTCCGCGGGAGGTNCATCTGAGAGGCCCGACAATGTCTAAAGCGACCTTGTCGAATGCGTGCCCCGGTGTATCGGTAAGGATCATTGGTTGACGCGTTTTTTGTCGAACTAATTTTTGTATTTGGCAAACGTGGCAGTTTTTAATATACTCCTGTATCTCTTGCTTCATATTTTTCCAAGAAACGCGTTGTCTGANACGGAGGTATGTTTTCGTTACGCCCTTGTGACCCCCCACGGCAGACTCATGGCATTCTTTGATAATATCTAATCGTTGTGCGAGCGGGGGTACAATGGTGATGTCGTTACAAATTGTTATCGTGATTTTCCAATCGCTTAAGGCGAGTCGTAGAGCGGCGCGAATTCGATTCCACGTGAATGTGTCCAATTTTTCGCTACGGCGCAGACTAAAGCTATCTAAACCGAGTTCATTAATTACGTCGATTAGTGATGAGAGACATTCCTTGAATAGTTCTTCGTTTAGAGATATACTCGATCGTTCTTTGACTGGCAGTAGTTCCACAGCCCCTGCGTCAACCGGGTTCTTATCTGTTGTAACCATGACGACCCAATTATCATTTCGATTGGAGAGAGGAGACCAGCTTTCCTTTATGCGGCAATTCACGTGAGGCATTTCCATAGGATCATTCAGTTTCCTCTCCGTCTCCTCTTCTTCTTCTATTTCTTCTTCATCTTCTTCTTCTGATGGTGCCGTTACTGTTTCGCTGTCGAAAGCCATTTCTTCCGTTACAGATCGGTCGTGGCTATAAGGGGATGCTGGAGTTCCTTGTGTCTTTTCTTCCGGGGGATCGCCGGTGTGAGAAAAGCGGGGTGAGGAGATATGGTTTGCGGCATCCTCTGGTGCAATCGTGATCCTTTTTAATTTTATTTTTAACGGTGCTGAACTTCCGTTATCGATGTCGTCGTCTTTGCTGACCACCCAGGACTGTGGTTGAGAGGGGTCCGACGTTTCTTCAATATCGGGTAGAGAGCGAGACTGTTGACTTCTTGGACTGGATTCCGAGAGAGTGCGTCTGCGTTTTTATTTATTACTCCAGGTTTGTATGCGATGTGGTAGTCGAATTCCTCTAGTTTGAGTCGCCACCGCATTAAACGAGAGATAGGATCTTTAACCTTGTGTAGCCATGTCAATGGTTGATGATCGGTAACTAGCGTGAATTTTCACCCATATAGGTACGGCCTGAAGTGGTGAACGCAATAGGTGATGGCTAGCAGTTCCTTCTCTATGGTAGCGTAATTTTTCTCGGCTGAATTTAATATTCTTGATGCATAGGAGATGGGGAGGTCTTGTCCCAGCGTTCCCTGGCTCAATATCCCTCCAATGGCGTAGTCAGAGGCGTCGGTGGTGAGTATGAATTCTTTATTAAAATCCGGGAACTGCAAGATGGGTTCCTTGCATAANTTCATTAGTTGACTCATGAAGTTGGTGCCTTGGTCTGTTAATATGCTTTTTGGGCAACCGAAACGACAAATGAAATAGTTGATAAAGGCTGAGGCGGTCGTTTTGGCGGTGGTGTCTGGTAATGGAGCGTATATGGAATATTTTGTAAGAAGATCTTGCATAGTTAAAATGTAGATATTTCCGCGGGAGGTACATCTGAGAGGCCCGACAATGTCTAAAGCGACCTTGTCGAATGCGTGCCCCGGTGTATCGGTAAGGATCATTGGTTGACGCGTTTTTTGTCGAACTAGTTTTTGGTCGAGCTTGTTATTTGGCAAACGTGGCAGTTTTTAATATACTCTTGTATCTCTTGCTTCATATTTTTCCAAAAGATGCGTTGTCTGATACGGAGGTATGTTTTTGTTACGCCTTTGTGACCCCCCACGGCAGACTCATGGCATTCTTTGATAATATCTAATCGTTGTGCGAGCGGGGGTACAATGGTGATGTCGTTACAAATTGTTATCGTGATTTTCCAATCGCTTAAGGCGAGTCGTAGAGCGGCGCGAATTCGATTCCACGTGAATGTGTCCAATTTTTCGCTACGGCGCAGACTAAAGCTATCTAAACCGAGTTCATTAATTACGTCGATTAGTGATGAGAGACATTCCTTGAATAGTTCTTCGTTTAGAGATATACTCGATCGTTCTTTGACTGGCAGTAGTTCCACAGCCCCTGCGTCAACCGGGTTCTTATCTGTTGTAACCATGACGACCCAATTATCATTTCGATTGGAGAGAGGAGACCAGCTTTCCTTTATGCGGCAATTCACGTGAGGCATTTCCATAGGATCATTCAGTTTCCTCTCCGTCTCCTCTTCTTCTTCTATTTCTTCTTCATCTTCTTCTTCTGATGGTGCCGTTACTGTTTCGCTGTCGAAAGCCATTTCTTCCGTTACAGATCGGTCGTGGCTATAAGGGGATGCTGGAGTTCCTTGTGTCTTTTCTTCCGGGGGATCGCCGGTGTGAGAAAAGCGGGGTGAGGAGATATGGTTTGCGGCATCCTCTGGTGCAATCGTGATCCTTTTTAATTTTATTTTTAACGGTGCTGAACTTCCGTTATCGATGTCGTCGTCTTTGCTGACCACCCAGGACTGTGGTTGAGAGGGGTCCGACGTTTCTTCAATATCGGGTAGAGAGCGAGACTGTTGACTTCTTGGACTGGATTCCGAGAGAGTGCGTCTGCGTTTTTATTTATTACTCCAGGTTTGTATGCGATGTGGTAGTCGAATTCCTCTAGTTTGAGTCGCCACCGCATTAAACGAGAGATAGGATCTTTAACCTTGTGTAGCCATGTCAATGGTTGATGATCGGTAACTAGCGTGAATTTTCACCCATATAGGTACGGCCTGAAGTGGTGAACGCAATAGGTGATGGCTAGCAGTTCCTTCTCTATGGTAGCGTAATTTTTCTCGGCTGAATTTAATATTCTTGATGCATAGGAGATGGGGAGGTCTTGTCCCAGCGTTCCCTGGCTCAATATCCCTCCAATGGCGTAGTCAGAGGCGTCGGTGGTGAGTATGAATTCTTTATTAAAATCCGGGAACTGCAAGATGGGTTCCTTGCATAAAAGTTCCCTCAGGAGGTCGAATGATTCCTGCGTCTCCGTGGTCCAGCGAAAGGTGACGTTCTTCTTCAAAAGATTAGAGAGCGGGTTGGCGATTTTGGAAAATCCAGGAATGAATCGCCGATAGTATCCGGCCAATCCGAGGAATTGCCGAATTTGTTTACTGCTTTTCGGAGTAGGGAAGTTCTTCACTGCCGAGACCTTTTTTTGAATCGGGTCTGACTCCATCTTCTCTGATGATATGACCCAAGTATCCTACTTCGTGCCGTAGGAACTCACATTTATCGACCTGCAGCGTGAGGTTAGCAGATCGAAGTCGAGTCATTAGTTTCGTTATCTTAATGTCGTGCTCTCGTAGCGAGCTGGCGTAGATGACTATATCGTCCATGTAGACGAATAGTTCTGTTCCTTGTAATCCGGTAAGAACCTGATTCTCTGGAAGGTTGCGGAGGCGTTCTTGAGTCCGAAGAACATGCGGCTGAATTCGTAGTGCCCGTGGGATGTAGAGAAGGCAGTCTTATGAGCGTCGGTGGGGTCCATCGGGATCTGATGGAATCCGCTGGCGAGATCCAGGATCGAGAAGTACTTTGCCCCGCCGAGTTGGTCGAGAATATCGCATATGTTTCAGGGGATATGCGTCAGCTATCGTCTTCTCGTTCAATTTGCGAAAATCGATTATCATCCTTTATCTTGGATATCCCGTTGAATCTGGTTTTTTAGGAACGATCCAGACGAGAGCGTTGTATGGCGATATTGATGGCTTTATGATTTCTTTTTCTAGAAGTTGATCCACTTGGTTGCGTATTCTTCCCGGTGTACTGGCGGGAAGCGGTACTGCTTCGTGTTTATCGGTAATTCGTCGGTTGTAATAATCTTATGATTCAGTACATGAGTCTTGCCCAAGGGTTCCTCTGGGAGATAGAATCGATCATGGTATACCTCTACCAGGCCCAGTACATTGCTTCTTTCTTCCGAGTTGAGGTGATCCAGGCGTAATAATTTTACAATTTGTTGTATGCGTTTGGACGTTACATCGTCGCCGGCCGCGTAATTATAGCTGTTTCTTATACCGTTATTCTTGACAATATTTTCGCGTGTTGTAATAGGGAGAACACGATGAGTCGCGGTGGGGCACAAGGACTTTGCTAAGAAAGAGATGTGGGAGTCATTAAGCTCAAAAGAATTTTTTGAAAGGTGTCTTCTAAGGGGGTGCGTCGAGTTACGACCGAATGATCCCGAGCGGGGGTGCATTAACTCGCGACCGAAAGATCCCTTGAAATTGTAAATTTTTGATATGTATTTTTCGAGGGGTTGCGTCGAGCCACGACCGAAAGATCCCGAGCGGGGGTGCATTAACTCGCGACCGAAAGATCCCTCGAAGTAATTGAATTTTAAAGATGAGCTTCCGTCTGTTTGGGAAACTTTATAGGAAAGTTGCGCGAATGATCCCTGCTAATCGAAAGGTATTTGGTTTTGAGGATTGTAGAAGGATGGTTCGGGAAGGGTTACGCCTGATTCTTGAGGCGATTTAGTCGCTCCCGGATTGTGGGTTGAGGACTCCGTGTCCATATTGTTGAGAGGAGGGGCTTCTCGAGAGATCTCCTCGATCTCGCACAAGGCGAGAGTCGGTATTTTTAGCTCAAATTCGTGGTCTAGAGTGTTGACCACGGGGAT
>JAJVSH010000223.1:311927-330944 GCA_021460005.1 Tetramorium alpestre
GATAAAATAAAACATTTATATAAACTACATAAATTCGAAATTCTTTATAAATTGCTTTGTGGAATATACTATATATATTTTATAAAGTTAAACTAATTATAATATTTATCATCAAAACAAAAATCGATTATATTATTGTTATCCTCAATATCCGTCAATTGCTTATGAACTCGATCCAGTCGCGTTTTTTGTATAGACTTCTTTGGTGTCAATTTTATATATATAACTTCTAGTGGCACAACGTAGTTATGACAGCATTTTCCGTTTCTTTTCAGTCCGAAGCGACTCTTTGATATCAATTATGTATATAACTTCTAGTGGCAGAACGTAATTGTGACAGCATTTGCCATTGAACTCTGTAAAATAAACAAAACATATATATATATATATATATAAACT
Organism: Tetramorium alpestre; assembly: GCA_021460005.1. Taxonomy (NCBI): domain Eukaryota; kingdom Metazoa; phylum Arthropoda; class Insecta; order Hymenoptera; family Formicidae; genus Tetramorium; species Tetramorium alpestre. The sequence continues at coordinate 312,327 of JAJVSH010000223.1, forward strand.
ACATAAATTCGAAATTATTTGTTTAAATTGCTTTGTGATATATCTTACCAAGTTTTGTTAAAATTAATCATTATCAAAACAAAAATCAATGATATTATCGTTATCCTCATCAATTGCTTGCGAACTCGACCCAGCCGCATTTTTTGTGTAGGCTTCTTTGGTACCAATTTTACGTATAATTTCTGGTGGCAGAAATTAGTTATGAAACGTAGAACGTAGAATGTAGTTATGACAGCATTTTCCGTTTCTTTTCAGTCCGAAGCGAATCGATAAAATTGCGTTAGTCATTTTAATCGACATTTTATTTCGTATTTTATTTGTAACGAGATTCATTTGACTAAATATCCGTTCAACTTGTGCGTTTGAATATGGCAAAATCAGCATTGAAAGAGCAAAAGTGGCCAATTCAGCAAACGGATTATTTCCAGATGCGTCTTTATATTTATTTACTTCGTCCCGAAATTTTATCGTGACAGTTTTGTTTGTCCAATCAATCAAATTGATTTTTGAGAGCTGTGATTCAATAGCATCGATATTATTTGAGCAACCCATGTATTCGAGTAATGGCTGTATTGGTTCTTTAACCGCTCATAACACATTATCCACTGATAGCAGCGATATTTTTTTTAGAATTTCTACGTTCTCAGGTAATCGTTGTTTGAGCTGCTTGAAAAGGCTGAGCAAAAATGATTTGCATCGTTCGCGAATTCCTTGCTCATCATATACATTGATTTTCCATCCTTCCTTAATTGCTCAATTTTTTTTCGAATGAATGTCCTAGGTATGGTTTAGGATCGAGATAATCATCGATGGAACTCAGTAGAGGATCTACTTTACATGATGGTAACACGAGTTTTTTTGAAATTCCTTGCACGACAAGCATGAGATCATTTAAAAGCTTTACATGATCATTTTTCTCGCTTTGAAATGCCTTGTTGACGACTTGTATTTCAGACAAAATCGGCTTCAAAAATAACAAATACAGCATGTTCATTTCATCGCAATACATGTTGTATAGAATCTTAGCAGAGTAGCATTTCTCTGAAAGTCTCGTCATATTGAAATGAGTTTTTAACTCGAGCCATTGTTGCAAAATTCTATCTACAGCAGTCTCTATAGATAACCATCTAGTGTCGAAAATCTGTAGTATTTGCAAAGGATGTTTACCACAGTTGATCGTCTCATAAAGCTGAGTATATTTCATTTGACGTACAGCGGATTTTGGAAACCAATTATAGGTCTCGTGAATTAAAAATTCGAGATTTCGCAGGAGGGTATCGGTCATGGCATGTGACACGGCGAGTTTCAACGAGTGACAAAGACATCTAATTAAAATTCGTGACGGAACTTCTGCTTTTAGTTTTGCATAAACTCCGTTATTTCCCAGGCAGCACATGTTCGTTTCCTATACGTTTCTTTGACGTATCTAAGGTTTAATAACCGTAAAGCATCAAATAAGAAACGTTTAAATAGCAACGTTTTAATACTTTAATTTTAAAAACGTATTTTTACGTTTCTAAAAAAATAAAAAATTTATGTTATTAATTCAAAATTATATACTTTGTATAGACGGAATACTAAATTCCACTTAAAAATTTGCGAATATTAATTTTTTTATATCAAAATTCGCAATTAAATTGATTATGGAAGTTTTGAGCAAAAAACAAAATATAAAAATCATATAATTACAAGTATAATTCAATAATATTGACATGCGTATTTATGAAACGCAAACATATTTATGTCAATTTATAAATTTTATTTTCACAAATTTAAACATTGCATATCTTGAATGAATTTTACAATTTAACATTTTGTATGGACTTTTTTTAGATAAAATAATTTAATTCTTTACAAATTTTTTTNNNATATATAAAGTGCAATTTTTTTAATTACCATATTCAAAAATTTTTGAATGGTTCTGTATTTATAAAAAACAACGTTATTTAAGATAAGGCGCAAAAAGATATACATTGATATTTTCTAAACATGATTTCTGTGCAGTTAAAAACAATAAGAAATATACTTTTGAACTTACCAAGAAAGTTCTATATGAAGCATTTTTGTCACATTTTAAGACAATATTACTATTGATAACACAAAAATTTTATTTAGAAAGCGTATGTCAATATATATTTTGCCATATGTTAAATAACATTGTGTTTTATATTCAGATTTATTAAAAAAAAAGGAATTACATTGTACAATATATATTTTATTCACAAAAAAAAAACCGTTTTTCAGACGGTTTCATCAACGTTTTTTTTTCGAAAATAAAACGTTTTTTCTAACGTTTTTTCGATGGACATTTTTACCTTGGAGAAACGTTTCTGTGAAACGGTTATTAAAGGTTTCGTAATTACGTTGATGAAACGTTTGTGAAACGACTGGGTGCTGCCTGGGTTATTCCAACCATAGTTGAAGCATTATGAGTTCCGATAGCCATTAAGTTTTTTAAATCCAATTTCATCTCCTCGAGAGTTTTCTTTAAGGTATTGACAATACCTTCGGCATTACATGTTTCAAGTTTACTTAATGCTCGAGATCGTTTTTCCATGTTTGTTGCTGTAGTATATTATAACGATACCCAATAATTTGTTTACAGATATATCGTTCGATTCATCCAATAATAAGTTATATTTTCCGTTCTCAATATCACTAAGTAAATTATTATTGAAGTGAGGACCGAGTATATTTTTTATTATTTCGCTACATTTTGTCCTGTGCATTCTTATGCCCTTTGCTGCTTCACTATCATTAAAATTATGTTTGCACATCTCACTTAAATGATCGCACGAAGCGGTTGCGCTATGCGCGCAGAGAAAAAGTGCCATCGATCCTTCGGCAGCTGACAAGCTCAGCGGTTGCTCGCAAAAAGACAATTTTTGTTGGCGTTGTAAAGAGAATGGTTCTGCAGCTTGGATGTGTTTTTTTGTTTTACTATGATTTGTTAAATCCACATATCTTGCCGCTAAGTCGCACTTACAAAACTTGCAATGAGTTTTCGTATCATTGCTCACTAGCTGTATTTTCATTAAATTTATATTATAACATATAAAATTTAAATGTTAAGACATGCCATTCATGTAGCGAGAAAATCGCCGTGAATAGAGATCACGTGGTCATTCGCAGTTCGCCAGCGAATAAACGCTGTTCGCTGGATTTTTTCAACTTTTAGCGAATGTTATTCATTTCAAAAGTGAATTCAACAAACATAAGTCATTAATTAAATTTATAAGTACTTTGCATGTTTATCTATTTTATTTTTTTTGTTAATTTAGCTATTAAAAATTCTAATCTTAAATGCAAACCATAGAATGTACTTTAACATAATGAATACTAATGAATGAAATATAAAAATATAAAAACATTAAAGCAAAACATATTTATACTCTTCTTCCGTTATAAAAGATTAAACAGGTTTTTTTCTTACTTATTAACGGTTTCATTAATTTATGCAAAATCATTAAGAGCTCTATATGATAACATGCAAATAACATTTAATTATTTTTTAAATACAACACAATAGTATATGAGTGAGCGTCACATCTATGATATAACGCTCACTCATATACTATTTGCTTATTCGCAACGAATAATTCGCTACTTCACGAAGAATTATTCGCTATTCGCTAAGAAACATTTGCAGCGAAAAATTCGCTGCATGAAAAGGCACCCTAATAATAAGTCTCTTCGTTTTCGAAGTATTTTCAAACCAGTGCAATAATTTAAAATAAAATATATTTTCTTTTATTCTATTTTCTTATTGCACTAGTGTAAACTAGTGTGCACTTTAGAAATTCTGCGAAACAGACCTATTATTTTTTTTAATCGTTGTTGAGACTTTATTGAATTGTTTATTATAAAGACCATACATACCTCAACGATCCAGTCTTTTAATCGTAAGTCCATGAGCCAGATTTTTCTGAATTTTTGAACATAACACTTATTTTTTGAGTCTTTACCCATCGCAAAGGAAATTTATGAAAATTTGCAATTTTCAGTTGATAATACTCGATATTGTGGAGCGATCTGGTTCTTCTCAAAATCTTTTCGAGACTAACTCGCGCTCGCCCGATTCACTCTTATAAGGAGACAGACTTCAAACAATTTCATCGGCGAGCCGATCGAACCGCTGAAAGCGGTGCTCTTTTGATATTAAATCTTATCGTTTTCCGCATAAACGCCGAAAGACCGGTGTTTTGTCTTAAGTTTTAATATCAAAAGCGCACCGCTAGCGACTATTCGATCGGCTCGCGGTCTCGTTAGATCTATTGTATCGCGAGCCGAAAAGTCGAAAACAACTCGCCGACGAAATTGTTGGTAATGCCAGATTGCAGACGGAATCGTATGCTTAGGCTAAGTTCCGATTTTGCACCCAGATTAATGAAAATCTATAGTTTACGTCACATATACTATAAATCTTCTATTAGTTAGTGAAGATAAGATAATAGTAGAAATAAATAATAATAATGTAAAGTAGTGCGTTAGATATGCGAAAAAGTGAATTTATATGTTATAAATTTTTTTATATTAATAAATTTTTTAAAGCATTCAGCTTTCTGTACAATTGCAAATAATACATCCACACACAAATATATTACTGAACAAACTGAATGCATATATTATGCTAAATAACTTTATGCAGCGGTCTACGTCCTTGAATCATAATTTATATACTTCGAATTTTTGTCTTTTTCATTGTGATTAAATTTGAATGATTTGATTTAATTGCACCTGCGCCCTGTACGATGGCATTATTTTGCATTATACATAGCTGAAACCTAGGACGTACTATACGTAGTTTCATTTATGTTGTATAATACGTTGTGTATAATACGTGCCCAACTCTGCTCTTTACCAATTAGGGCCAATTCCATAATTTACTTTAACTGGAGTTTAAGTAACGATACTCAATAGAAAAGTTTGTTTTATATAAAACAAATTTTTCTATTGGATATTGTTAGTTAAATTCTGATTAAAGTAAATTGTGGAATTGGCCCTTAGGAAAAATTTGCTAGCCACAGGCTCTTTTCTGATTAGTTAAGAGTCGCAAACGCAAAGGATAGTAGTTTTGGGAAAGCATACATATTAGTGATTTTTGGTGAGATAAAATGCAGAAGAGTTTAGTGGTTTTTAGTAGAATTCACGAAGTTCTCTAGTGGGATAACGACAATCTGTGTTGGCAACACTGAGCAACGGTGCGATTATATATTTGTACTTGTATCCTCTGTTGCCCATTACTCGACCATGCGCGTTATGATTGCGCCTATGTGCGTTCGTCGCCAACAGTATGCTCTTGTACTTTTGCTTATCTTCCTCCGTATAGACGGCATCATCGGGCAATTTCTTGAATATCAACTCGTAAAGACCAGGCGTACTGATGTATCGCATGCCATCGATAAGTATGTTGTTATCGCCGTCCACGTCAATGCGTTTATTACCGAGCATCATTCCATCATTGCTCAAACGAACACCGTATACGCTATCTAAACCAGTGCGGTCCATCGCATAGAAAGAGCCATTCCATCGTCGTTCAGAATGGTTCCAAAGTACCTTCGACTCAGCGGGCCCATTTTACCGAACAACACATTTCGCCCCTCCGCCGTTTCTAGCTGCTTTCGAACGGTCGTTACATGCGAATCGTCTGTGGTCTCGAAAACATTTTCGCCGCTCTCGAGCAATTCGGGCTGTTGTACGGCTGTCATCATCGTGGGCTGTATCGGTGATACATCCAGCGGAGGTTCAAATCGATACGATTTATGCGGCATCGATGCGGCGTGATCCAACATTCGTTTCCTCTTTCTCAATATCGCATCTTCCTCGCGCTTTCGGACGAATAACATTTCGTTCCCTTCATCATCACGCGGCTCGTCTTTTATCGTGCCAGAGTTGTCAATGATCTTTTGCAGCGGCTCGATAATTGGTTTGAGACGTGTTTACCGCGACGTGTTTATCGTCCTTGATCCTATCGGTCTTCAAGGCGCGATGTTTCTTGCGAATCGATCCACTCGTCTTCTCAATCTTCCTCGCGATTTTCTCGCGCTCGCGAGTATCGTTGCTCTCAGCCATGTTTTACTTCGACAAGGTTTCGACGACGACTGATCATTTTAGACGCGTCAACTCGAGAAGCTTACAAATACGGATGGAGGCTGTATCTCGGCCCGTACAAACGCGGACAGGGGGAAAGTAAAGAGGAAAAAAAAACGTCCAGAAAGCGTTAGAAATGCCCGCGGATGCGACGACGAACGTACAATTGGATCGACTGACAAGACGTATGCGCGTACCATACTTTAGAGGCGTTTTTATGCGTGCCTCCTTACCGACAAGCGGTGCGCGTCGAAACGAGAGCGGTATCGTGAATCTGGACGACGCGACGGGTCCCAGTAATCATTGGGTGGCGTATGCCAAGAGGAGAGATCGCGTTGTATACTTTGTACTTTGACAGTTTTGGCAATCTTCGACCGCCCAGAGAACTGGTTCGCTATTTCGAAAACAGTGTTATTTATGGCGATAGAGTACAATCGAATAGCCTATCAAACATACGATCAGAACATCTGCGGTCAGATGTGTCTACGGTTTCTCCGAACGGTGGATGCGCGTGAATTTAAAGTCTGACGGGCGGCTGTGAGGACTCAGTGTCGGTTGAGCGGTTTCTCCATCATGTCGTTGACGCTCACGCTGAGCGGCAGGAGCAGCATCCTCGCGGTAAACTACTCTCCAGCCATAGATTTGAGCGATGACGACTACGAGCTCGGTTTGATGAACTTTGAGACCTACCACACGATAGCGAACGTGAATGTCTCGAACAATAAATTTTACTTTGGCAATGATGACGCGGAAATTACGATTCCCGAGGGATTGTACGAGTTGCAAGCCGTAAACGTGTTTTTGAAACGTGCACTCCGTGAAAAGAAACATGGCGAACAAACGAGCGACGACGAGGTCGAAAAATACCCAATAGTGCTGCGCGCTAATTACAATACGATGAGGAGCGAGATTAAATGCGCCTACAGAGTGAATTTTAACAAGCCCAACAACATTGGATCGCTACTGGGATTCTCGTCGAATCGTATATTGCAACCGCGAAAATGATACACATTGGAGATGCCGATCAACATTATGAATGTGAACATTATCCGCATAGAGTGACCGCCGGCGCGTACAGCAACAGCAAACGCGTGCACACGATACACAAATTTTCATCGAATGTGTCGCCAGGATATAAGATATCGGAAAGACCAGCGTAGATCATTTACATGCCAGTCATCGTACGGAGCATTATGATACGCGGATTTGATGATACGCATCGCCGACCAGTACGGATGATTGCTCGACTTTCGAGAAGAGGAGATAACTGTCAGATTGCACGTACGAAAGTGTCGACGATAACGCGAACGTATGTGAGAACGTATGCTTGTGTTGAACGGCTCGAGGCACGCGAGAGATAACACACGCGTCATAACTGCTCTCAATAATATCCGATCGTCCGAGAGAAAGAAACTCAACGTGTCGAACGTTGAATTTTTTAAATCTCTGGGATTCGCGGTACGGAAACATCTAACGATGACGGACATTCTTAATATCGAAGACGAGCCGGTCTTCGACAATCGCATCGTCCAGCTCGAGACTCACACGTACAATCCGTATGCCAATACGACGTTCAGACACAGCGACGAGATAAGAATACCCATACAGCAACAGGACCTGTACACGCTGCCGTATGAAAGTTTTCTATACATCGAGAGAATATTAACGATAAAAACCGAAGTCGCGGGATTTAGTGTCGCAGTGTCGCACAACTGCGTCGCGTTCATGTTCGATGAGGTTCGATACGAACTCGCCGGTGTGGAGATTGATCGCAACAGAAACGTCGGAATAACCAGCTCGCTCAAAAACTATGTAACGGTATCATCCAATAGAAGCGTGATTCTGAGAAATCCCGGTTGGGATACGCAGAGTAGCGCGGACGGATACTTTAATTTTTGTGTACCACTCTACATGTTATTCTACATGTTATGGATTTTGCGAGGATTACAGACGCGTGGTTATCAACGCTCGTCACGAATTGATTCTGATACGATCGCACAACGATAATAATTGCCTGGTGAGAAATTCGGCGATGAATCCCGAGATTGAATTATTCAAGATACAATGGCAAACGCCACATGTGTTACTGAACGAGATAAATAAGCTGTTGATGCTGCGCGCCTTGGAAAGCGCGCGATACCTCAGCATGGCTTTTCGCTTGTGAGATGTGTACGAGTTTCTACTACTACAGAGTACAACCAAGCATTCGTGGGCCATCAAGACCGCCTCGCAGCTCGAGAGCCGCGATACGTTGTCTTTGCTCTGCAGACGGATCGGAAGAACATCATATCCGAGGATGCGAGCCAATTCGACGACTGCAAATTGAACATCGTGAAACTCTATCTAAACTCAGAGTGTTATTCGTACGACGATATGAATCTGGATTTCGATAAGAAGAAATGGGCGATTCTGTACGACATGTACGCGCGTTTCATTAAAGGCTACTACGGATATCAATATCTCGAGCCGAGTCTCACTGTCACGATTTTCAAATGTTACGGTCCGTTCGTGATTATCAACTGTTTTCGGCAAAACGAGTCGGTCAAGAGCGCCATCGTGGATGTGAGATTAGAATTCGAGTGTAAGGAGAACGTACCCGCGAATACTATTCCGCCTATTGTCTCATCATACACGATCGCGTGGTTCAGTACAACCCGTTGATCAACAATCAACGATCAACGTTGTATGCAAAATCATTTAAGTGCGACACATCGTGTTGGAGAGGAGAGCGGTATAAAATCTACGATGTTCCGCGATCCTCCCGCAATCCAGTCCTCGATGCCATGTCCACACCAACGTCAACCATGTCCACACCGACATTTGGGAATCTGCAAGGTTTCGTCGTCGGCAGAAATTCCTTCGTCGTGAAGAAGTTTGCTGTTCTTCGAGAGGGATTTATTCTCTCTAATTACATCTTCGAAAGCCGCGAGCCGTGGTATTTTCTCAGCAAGGCCAGCCAGCGTGTAACCTGGTTGACGGTAAAACATCACGAGTTATGTTGAGACGACGGACCGATTCAGTACCACAAGGCTAAAGAGTTGATTACCAAGGCGATGCGGGATGTGACGGAGATCGAAACCTCGCCCATCGTATATGTAAAGGGACTCGAGAAACGAGAATGGTTGCGGGATTTGCTGCTGGACAATGCGCGAGAGGATGTCTACATCGAGAGCCTCGACGACCACTACGAAGACGTGGAATCGTTGAAAAAGATGGACGCTACACATATTTTGCGTTGTTATAATCATGTATCCAATTGTGCTTTACAAACTGTATTCAAGTGTACAATTGATGGCAAAACCACCATAAAAAATAAATGTATACTATCTACACATATATCGTCAATTTTTATAACTTCCTCCCCATTTCGAACAATATTTATTTCATATTAATGTATTTAGACGTTTTTCGATGTTTTGCTAAAAACCACTCGATGTATTTTGACGTATTGCTAAAAACTACTCGATGTATTTAGAAATTTTCTTAAAACCACTTGATGTTTAACAAATAACTACTCGGCGTATTTGTTTTGCTAAAAACCACTTAATGTATTTAGTCGTATTGCTAAAAACCACTTGATGTATTTAGTCGTTTCTTTCGACATCTTTTTCAGGTTTTGATACGTTTCTATAAACAATTTGCAAACGTTGCCCCTTTTACTCTCAAAAATAACAAATGACGTCACGTATGTGCGTAATCAGTTTTCAATCCCCTCCTTCTTTTATCCCCTCTCCTTTAATCACATCTTTTCAGGTTTTAACACGTTTCTATAAACATATCCCCTCTCCTGTAAAAATGGTGAATCACATATGTGCGCAATTAGTTTCACATGATCAGTATTGCATCAGACGCTCGTACCAACGGACCTTTTTACAACATGAAAAAACATGTATTCTGTTGAAGGAAGCAGCAATGACAGACGTATTATTACGAATTATTACGTACCGCTTCAACACGATGAAGCGACGCTGCATGAAAATAAGAAGAGAAAATGTAACGAGTAAGTACAGAGCTTCCTATTTTTTTATGTAGTGTTGCATCCTGCGGTCGCCGGTATATTCTCGATCGCGAGAGATTGCTATGTTCCGATCGGCCAGTTGTCAAGCCATCGTTGCTTGACGATGGAAGAAACAAGATCTGCGCGCTGAAGTTAGATTCACGCTGGATTCTTTCCGTGGAGGACACGTACGGCTAATTTCTACGGTTTTCCCCTGTAATATCCAGATTATTAAATAAAGCTGGTGTTTCTCATTCTCCTGCTTTCCTTTCTTTTCGCGCGCTCGTCTCGCGAGTGAGAGAGTGAATGCGTGAGTGACGTCGCGTTCCGCTGGAGACGCAACAATATTTTTGTACATTTTGTATATAATTTGTAAATCCTTTCTCTTTAGAAGTCGATCTTTCGACGAAAAAAGAGCGTTCAATTGGATGCAGCGCTTACTCAGCAGACGATACGCACTGACAGCTACGGGATACAAGTATCTCGAAATTGGTATCAACGTGGGTCCACTGAGCTACGTGGAGATCGCCATAGAAGATCATCGGAGAAACGAACTGATATTTTCTCTCGAAACGTGGAAGGGACTCTACGAGCAACGATGGAATATTCAGTAATTACTTCGAAACGATCGTAGAGACGCCGCTGGCGCTTTATAAGCGCTGGACTGCTAACGATTCGTGCGATCGCGATTAACTGTGCTAAACTCGTACGTCTCGAATCATCGAACATACGTTTGACGATGACCGAATCGACGTTGATGTTCATGTTTACTCTGGATCGGTGCATTGATATAACGTTCGATTCATTGTCAAATATAATTGAGACGGTCGACGGTCGAGACACCAAATTTAGACAGTTTTGGCACGCCGCTTCTTCTTTGACGGATTCCATCGAAATCGTGTCGTCATTTGACGTTAAAATGTCGTAAAAAACGTTATTTTAACGTATTTTAACGTCAAAATGACGTCAGCCTGCTACCTGGGTAGTTAACTGAGATATAATATATTCTTTTAACATACGCTTAAATGTTATAAGATCATCACATTGCTTTAGTTCTGTCGGCATAGCATTATACATTGTATACATTTGTATACTTTTGTAAAATAGACTATTTTGCGCACTTCTTGTTCTTCTAAATTGTATCACAATGTTACTCGCCTGTCTTGTTCGTCTCTCATTCATATCTCCTACTAACACTATTCTATTTCCTAATTGTTCAGGTAACATGCCATTTACCATTTTAAAAACAAATATACAAACATTATAACGTAATCTCTGTCTTATGGACATAAACTGCAGCATTCTTTCCACCTTAGTATACCTATCACATTGTAATATAACTCGCATGGCTCGATTTTGCGCTACTTGCAGTTTAGTCAGCTGAGTTTCACCCATACCTTCCAATATCGTATTACAATATTCAAAGTGTGGTGCTATAATTGATTTGTAAACAATACATCTGGTATAACCCGATATGTCTTTACCAATTCTATTTAAAAAACTTATCTTCTTCCCTATTTTCTTTAATATATAATCACAGTGATCTTCAAATCAGAGTTTACTATCGATAATTACACCAAGATATTTAGTATTTTCTACATGTTCTATCACAGTGCCATCTAAACATTTTAATGTAATATTTCTTCTCAATTCTTTTCTTATACTTCTAATTATCATAAACTTAGTTTTGGCAGCATTCATTTTTAATTTATTGACATTCATCCAATTTTCTATTATAGGTAATACTGTGTTTAATTTCTCTTCTACTTTTCCGCTGCCGTTTCCTCTCACATATATTATTGTGTCGCCCGCAAACATTTTAATGCTACTATTTTCTGGACAAATTTGTACGATATAATTAATATTGTTACACTCCGGAAAACACCCGCACTCGCGCACTCTCGCTCTCGGGTCCGTTCGCGTAAATAACTAGGATGTAATATAACAAGGCTCTTTAATGTTTGAATGTGATACAGCGATTATAATCTGAGAGAACAGTTGGCACGTTCGTACGAGCCGACGTCCAGAGATAATACTCCTCGTTTTCTCCGTTGCCCCTGACAACGCAGTCCTCTTGTCTGTGCCCATGGAGGCGATCGGTTGTAACGATCGATCGCTCGCGTCAACCGATTAAGCCCGCACTCACAACGTACGAGCTCCGCGCATGCAACAATATACATCGTAAATAACAAAGGCCCTAATACTGATCCCTGCAAAACTCCATATTTTGTCGTAATTTGTTTTGACCATTGATTGTTAAATCTAACCTGTTGTGTTCTATTACTTAAATACGATCTTAACCATTCTAGTACCATACCTCTCATTCCGTTGTAACGGTTACTTTTTGCCACGGATTGGCTCGTCGGATCCCAGGGTCCGTGCGAGCGCGCCGTTCGGCGTCGAGCCGAATTGATCGGTGTCGGCGGTCTGACGCCGCGGTTATTTCTTTTGCCACGCAAGTCGAACGCCGGCTATACCTGGCTGCGGAGAGGCTATACCGTCTCCGTCGACTGGGCGGTCAGGATTCGGATAGGAATTACTAGGAAGTAGTCCTCGGCTATACCTGAGGCCGGTATCGGGAAGATCTCGGTCAGGACTGGTGCCGTCTCGTTGCGTGAGCCGGCTTATATACTCTATCCGGCGACTCCCTCCATCTGTCGGTCCCGGGTGGGGTCGCAGTTCCTCGTGAATTGTGCGCCGTGCTCCCATGCTTGGCGGGTCGTCGGTCGCGGGAGTCTTAGTGACGACACTCTAGTGTGTCGTCACATTACCCCCCCTCCTTTGAAGGGGTGCGTGGCGGTAGCCGCCGCACGGCTCGTGGCTTGCCACTACGGTCGAATCGTATCAGCCAGCAGCTGGAGGCGGTCATGGTCCGGTATTTGCGCCTCAGTGTCGCGGCGTGGAACGGGACGTCCACAAATGTCCCGTCTCCCAGTTGCACCCTGACAGGTCTTGTCGCCTCTGGGTGTGGGTGGACGGCGCTCGGGGCTGGTCGTGTTGTGAGCGGTGGCGCGCGTTTGGAAATGGCCGCCACTTGTACCGGGTATCGAGTGATCACGTCTGGTTGGTCGGTGTGACTGGTACGATCGGCACATTGGCCGTATTTCGGGTTACCAGGACGATGCGCGTGTCTTGCCCGCTTGTCTGACAACTCTGGTTGTCCGGGCCTCTGATGATCGGAAGCGCGGCGGTATCCTGTTGCCTCATCGGGTCGGCGCGGATACTTCCCGTTTGTATCGGCGGCCGTGCTGGGCGGCGGCTGGTCGATCTCGGCTGGGCCGCTGGTGCGGAGGGGTCGGTAGTCGTGGTTCCCCTTCGTGCGGTTGTCTTCCGCTCGGCTGGTCGGGTCGCCCTGGCTCGCCGGTGGTTGTGCGGTGGCGGCGGTGGTGGAGTGGTCAGCCAGATAGCCTTCCGGCGTTGGTCGGCGTCCGACCGCTGGATGTACGTGCCCCTCCGCGGCACTGTATTTCGGGGGCTTGGTCGGGTGCGGCTGGTGATCGGCGCTTCCAGCACCCTTCGTCGCCCTCCTCGCTGCTACTGGAGATGTCTCCTAGCTCTCGGACGTACTCCTCGGGCTTCATGTCGAGACTGGTTTACGGTACGCGTTGTCTCATGTCTTTTATACTTGTTCGGACGAGTGTCGCGGGGGGGGGGGGTCGCGTGCTTGCGTATTTCGCGCCGCGGTGAGGCGCGCTGGCGTAACTCGGGCTGCGGTGACCGCTTGCGCTTGCCGGCAGGTGTCACTTTGCTCCGGCTACTTATCGGGTGTCCCGTTTCCGTGCTCCGGCTACTCATCGGATGTCGGCTTTCTTCTCCCTGGACGGTTTCCTTTTTCAGGTCGCGGATGTGTATGTGTCGATGCCATTTTCCCCGTTCGTCTTGTAAATCGACGATAACGGGTGAGATGATTTTCCGTATCTTCATCGGGCCGGTGTATTTTGGGGCTAGCTTGGCATTGAATGCTTCCTCCTTGTTCGACAGCGGTCGATCCCTTTTCCAGACGGTGTCTCCTATGTGTGGGCGCCATTCGCGCCGTCGGAGATTATAATGATGTTGTTGCCTTTGGAAGGCGCGAGCCAGGTGGATTCGCGCCACTTCGAACGCCTCTTCTAGCTGCTGTCGGCGTGTTTCGGGTGGGATGGTGTCCCCCTCGTGTTTTCGGTCCCGAGGGTCTGGTCGGGCCAATTCTCGCCCGTGCACCAGAAATGCGGGGGTGTATCCGGTGGATTCGTGGTGGGTGGTATTTATAGCGAACTGCAAGGCGTCCATTTGTTCGTCCCAGTTCCTGTGTCGCTCCCCTACGTATTGGGCGACCATGGTCTTGATGGTGCGATTTGCCCTTTCAACAGGGTTGCACTGGGGTGTGTACACTGGAGAGGTCCGGTGTTCGATGCCGAATTCGGCGAGGAGTTGTCGGAACGGGCGTGACGTAAATTGTGTCCCATTGTCGGACACGAGCTGTTTCGGGCACCCGTGGCGGTAAATTATCCTCTTTATGACTTCTTTGGCCACGTTGGTCGCGGTTGCTTGTCGGAGGGGTATTAGTTCAACCCACTTGCTAAATCGATCTTGTGCCGTTAGTAGCCACGTGTGTCCTTTGCTGGATCGTGGGAGCGGGCCAACGAGATCGATTGCGACCTGTTGCCAGGNGGCGTCGACTAGTGTAGCGTGCATTTGTCCCGCCAGGCGTTGTTGCGGTACTTTGTGTGCCAGGCAGCTCGGGCATTGTCGCACGTATCGGGCGATNTCTTTGAACATGCCCGGCCAGTAGTATAATCGAGCTACGCGGGCGATGGTCTTGGCCACTCCGAGGTGGNCGGCCGCGGGGGCGTCGTGTAATCGGTGGAGAACCTCCGCCCGTTTTCCGCGGGGTACACACTCCTTCCATTGTCCTTCTGCTGGATTGTCTCGGAAGTCGAGGTCATATAGCACATGGCGGTACAGTTGCTCGTTCCGGAGGGCGTATTCGGGTAGCGCCTCCGGGTGTGTCTTGACTTGATCACGGATACGATCGTACCATTCGCCGATGGACACTGCGTGGACCTCTTGAGAGAGCGTCTGCCACTTGGTTCTGTTTTCCTCGTCGGTACTGGATGCTGAAGTCGAACTGCTGTAGTTCGAACATCCAGCGTCCCAGCCGACCCGAGGGTGCTTCCAGCTGGTATAGCCACTTCAAGGCTTGATGGTCTGTTAGGACCGTGAACTGGTACCCCTCCAGGTATCCTCTCATACGACGGATGCCCCACACTACCGCGAGGCATTCGAGTTCGGTGGCACTGTAATTTCTTTCCGCTTTCTCGAGTGTCCGGCTGGCGTACGCGATCACCCTCTCGCCTTCGCCTAGATCCTGTGTGAGCACCGCCCCCAAACCTTCTTTGCTGGCGTCGGTTTGTAGCACGAACTTTTTCGTGAAATCGGGGCATGTCAACACGGGGGCCGATGTCAGGGCTGTCTTGAGATAGTTGAATGCCTCCTTCTCGGCTTCGGTCCATCTCCACCGCACCCCCTTCTTAGTTAGTTCGATTAGCGGTGCGGCCAGAACGGAGAAATTCGGAATAAAACGCCTGTACCACGAGGCCATTCCCAAAAACTGCCGTACTTTACGTACCGTAGTGGGTTCCGGCCAATCTGTAATGGCGTTTATTTTGTCCGGATCGGTGCGTATACCGTGCTGATCGATAATGTGTCCCAGGTAGCGGAGGCTCGGTCGGCAGAAATGGCACTTCTCCGGGTTTAACCGCAGTCGGGCTGCTCGTAAACGGTGAAATACTTCGGCCAGATGTTGCAGGTGGTCCTCTAGTGTACGGCTGGCAACTACAATATCGTCAAGGTATACCAGCACGTTAGGTTCCAGCTCTGGTCCTATCACGGAGTCCAGTAGTCTCTGGAAGGTTGCCGGGGCTGAATGCAGGCCGAACGGCATGACGGTGAACTGGTACAATCCNCTCCCTGGCACCGTAAATGCAGTGGCGGGCCGGCTCGAGGGGGCTAGCGGTACCTGCCAATACCCGCTCTTTAGGTCGAGCGTGGACAGGTATTTGGCTCCTCGGAGTTTATCTAGGGTCGCCGTAATATGTGGCAGCGGATACGCGTCCTTCTCTGACGCTGCNTTCAGCTTACGGAAGTCCACGCAGAACCGGTAGGTTCCGTCTTTCTTCCGGACCAGCACTACAGGTGAACTCCATCCGCTGTTNGAAGGCTCTATGACGCCTTCTTGTAACATCTTATTTACCTCGGCGTTAATTATGGCCTGCATGGCAGGGTTCCGGGGCCGGTATCGTTGTTTAATAGGTGGACCCGGTTTCAGTCGTATCCGGTGTTCGGCGAGTGTCGTGGGTCCTCTTACTTCCTCGAATGATGGTAGTTCGGTCCGGAGGAATTCTCGTAGTAGGTCCGTTTCCTTCCTTGACTGCGGTGACGATCCCTTTGTGACCCCGCTTGTCCTGGCGGTGGTTCTCTGGGTGCCAGGTGGGGGTGGGGATAGTGTNAGCTGTAGCTTTTCCCATAGGTCTGTCCCTATTAATACNTGNCTGCTCAGNCGTGGGAGGATTGCAAAGCGGTGNCGGTAGGTCCTACCCCCTATGCTTATTGCCAACCGCATTGTCTCGGTGATGCGAACTTCTGTTCCTTCCGCGAGGTGTATGACTTTCCCGTTGGGCGTGGTTCTGCAGTGTTCTTTGCCTAATTTCTCGGCCGTTTCTTCGTTGAGAAACGATACCTCGGAGTCGAGTAATGCCCACAGACTGTGCCCCCGGATTTGGACCTGCAGGTGCGGTCGCGGAGTATAGCTCATTCGGGGTTGGGTTGTACGGCGACTGCGACGTTCCCGGTCCGCTTCGCGTTTCCCGACGGTGGGTGACAGTCTCTCGTAAGTACCCCGTCCTTTCCGCATCTCGAGCAGAATTTCTTTGGTGGACGTTTGCAGTTCTGTCGGGTATGTCCGCGTTGTTTGCAACGCCAACAGCATTCTTCCCGGCTGTATGCCGCTGTGGCGACTATAGGCCTTGCCTCTGTTTTGTACTGTCCCGCCCGGTTTTTCCGGCGGCGAGAAATCTCCTCGTACTGTGCTGCTCGCTCGTTCAGTTCGAGCATTGTCAGGTTCTCTGTCCGGGGTATGTATAACTGGTAGTCCGGATCCAGGTTCTCGTAGACCTGCTCGATCTGTTCCCTTTCGGAGTATCCTCCGGCCCTTCGCATCATTGTCAGGATGTCGGTTGAGAATGCCTGGAAGGTTTCTCCTTGGCGTTGGTGACGGGCCTGGATTTCCCGTCTTAGGTGGTTTTGGTAACCTGGTGATAAGAAGTAAGTTCGGAGGTTTCGGCAGAAATCCTCCCACGTGTTCCAGCTTGTCCGGTTGTTTCGATTCCACAATAGGGCGTTGTCCCGTAAGCATTCCGGCAGGCCGAGCAGTAGCTGGTCATGGTCTATGCCGTATCCGGCTCGTAGCTCCTCGATCCGCTCTAGGAACGTGAGTGGATCTACCCCGTTGAAGTGGAGGCCCCACTTCCTCATCTGGTTTATCAGCTTAATTCGTTCCATCATGCTGAGGTTCGTTGTCGTGGTTGAGCCGGTCTCCTCTGTCTCGGGCATTTCGTCATCCGACTCGGTGTCTTTTGGCTCTACCGGGTCTTGCTCCTGTGCGTCCTCCTCCCTCCGGGCTTCGGGGTGGGTAGCTACGTACTCTCGTAGCCGTCTTCTTAGCAGGTCCAGATGTGCGGTCGGATCAACGCCGTATTGCTGTACGAGTAGTAACGCCTCCTCCTTGGATAGGCGGTTAATCCAGGANCTCATCTGGATNTCTGGTTCCTGCTGGTCCTATTATATCGGTCGGGTTAGCTATGGTGATTCACTGTTCGGGCGCCATGTAACGGTGTTACTTTTTGCCACGGATTGGCTCGTCGGATCCCAGGGTCCGTGCGAGCGCGCCGTTCGGCGTCGAGCCGAACCGGTCATTGTCGGCGGTCTGATGCCGCGGTTATTTCTTTTGCCACGCAAGTCGAACGCCGGCTATACCTGACTACGGAGAAGCTACACTGTCTCCGCCGACTGGGCGGTCAGGAAGTCGAACGCCGGCTATACCTGGCTGCGGAGAGGCTATACCGTCTCCGTCGACTGGGCGGTCAGGAAGTCGAACGCCGGCTATACCTGGCTGCGGAGAAGCTAGACCGTCTCCGTCGACTGGGCGGATAGGAATTACTAGGAAGTCCTCGGCTATACCTGAGGCCGATATCGGGAAGATCTCGGTTAGGACTGGTACCGTCTCGTTGCGTGAGCCGGCTTATATACCCTATCCGGCGACCCCCTCCATCTGTCGGTCCCGGGTGGGGTCGCGGTTCCTCGTGAATTGTGCGCACGCCGTGCTCCCATGCTTGGCGGGTCGTCGGTCGCGGGATTCTTAGTGACGACACTCTAGTGTGTCGTCACACCTAATCTAACCGTATTGATACAATTTATCCAGTAATCTATCTCTATCTACTGTTTCAAATGCCCGTTTTAAATCTAGAAATATTACTCCTACAATATCTCCTTCA
>JAJVSH010000223.1:333194-344358 GCA_021460005.1 Tetramorium alpestre
AGAGAGAGAGAGAGAGAGAGAGAGAGAGAGAGAGAGAGAGAGAGAGAGAGAGCGTAGGACCACTGACGCGCGATCCCCCTCCATCACGAATAGTGATGCATGCTCATAGAGTATAAAATATGGTTTATACTAGTTATAAAATTATTTATTTAAACTTCTCATATTTTTTTGCGACTATATAGATAATTATCGGCAGAGTCACTGATTGGACAAAACGATCCGACGGTTGCAGCGTTCTCTACAAAGAAAGAAAAAAAATTTCCTAATGATCACTACGTACATGTGTTTGTAAATGAAAGAAAAGCTATACGTATTACTTTGTCAACGACGACGATGATGAAGATGTACTCGGAGGAGTCAGAGGACGATATCCTTGGCGCTCGACCGATTTCCGATGAACACAATTATCTTGTATTTTCTCCCATGGCTTCGGCGGAGGAGACAGAGGACGGTATCCTCGACCGCTTTTTTATGAACATAATCTTGTATTTTTATTTTCTCCAATGGTCGCGATTGACTTGGTGGTGTCAAGGTTTTGCGATTAATATACTCCCTTATTCGATCCATGTTACGCCTTCACCCAAGCCTCAGACTGCCTTTAGACCTACGACAACCCTATTTTCACCCCTAATACACTTTCTCGCGCCGTCGCGACGATCGAGCGTCCGTAACCCACGAATTCACCGATCAATAATTACCCCGCGAAATGAGGAACGTAGCGCGTACAATTATGCGTATATAATAATATGCATAAAAATTTAAATAAATCTAACCATAAGTCACGAATAATGTGATTCGAGCGTATTGTTCGTATTTTAATAGGGTTAAATTTCAATACAGTTTCGTGCATAATTATTAACACGATTCCTGAAAAGGGGAGTAAATCTGACCCCAGCCAAAATTTCAACTGTTAGCTATTTTGAAACCAAGGGAGGGGGCGAGGTTCTTTCTCTTCTCTAAAAAATTGTACTGTAGGGGAGAGTCCTTAGGCAAAGTTACGAGTTGCTAATCGACTAACTTCAGTCCACCTTGATGAAAATGAAAGTTGACGTTGGGTCAAATTGACTCCCCTTTTCAGTTATCGGTTGCACTGTGTGAATTTTCGAGCTGAGATAAATTCTATAATTTTCATGTTTTTGTACTTATAATAGTATACGGAAACATATATAACTGTTAGGGAAATTTAAATTGTGCGCCTGGTAAGCATATAAATGTTTAGCGCTTCCTGGTGATAGTTTCTAAATGTTTTTGGAATTGACTGATTTTTTCCACAAAAGTAATCGTTGTCGTTAGACCATCCTGTAAAGCGTCGTCTATAATGAGTCGTAGTCGTAAGGTCGTAAGCAAATTAAAAAATATGTATTTATTTCCTAAAACCGTTTATAATGATATCTCGAGAAAATCATATCTTCAAGTTAAAAAATTAAGGTTTTAATTTTGTTAAATTATATTGCAATACTTTTTTTCTCAAAAAGTACATTCTTAAGCTTTAATTTAA
This sequence comes from Tetramorium alpestre, assembly GCA_021460005.1. Lineage (NCBI taxonomy): Eukaryota > Metazoa > Arthropoda > Insecta > Hymenoptera > Formicidae > Tetramorium > Tetramorium alpestre. The sequence goes on from JAJVSH010000223.1 coordinate 334,693, forward strand.
GCTTTGGTTCATTAAATTTTATTGATTTTTCGCAAAGTTATGAATTTAAAAAGAAAAAGTGATTTTTTCAAGAGTTTATTTATTGTTAAAATTTATTTATATAAATTTTATAAATATAATATTTTATAATTTTATCATAAAGTAGAAGATTTAAGCATAATGCCTGAATTTTTTTAGATTATTTGAACGATATTTACTATATTTTTAAAGCACTGGGTCAATTATATCCTCCTTTTCAGTTAAGCGGTGCAAAAAAAAGCGGTTCAATGATCGGGTTAAGTAAAAACTTAGGTAATTAAGAACATAGACATACGTATTATAATGTAATCTCATATATACAGGGTGTCCGGTATGAAAGTTAACAGCCGGAAACTGGGGGTAGATTGGATCAAACCGAGAAGAAAAGTCCTATACCATTTTACAAAATTCGCAATAGTTATTGAGTTATTCATTGTTAAAAATCGAAAGAAGGGATAGACAGCGCGGTGCGGGAGACGTGGTCGAGGGCTCGCTGCTCCTGCTGCCATTGCCACTTTCACGCCGCTCTCACGTCTCGCGCACCGCGCTATCTATCCCTTCTCCCGATTTTTAACAATTAATAACTCAATAACTATTGCGAATTTTGTAAAATGGTACATGACTTTTCTTCTCGGTTTGACCCAATCTACCCCCAGTTTCCGGCTGTTAACTTTCATACCAGACACCCTGTATATATATATATTCTGTTGCGTTTTAGTTAAATAATAATGCTCATAATATTAGTATTAATAGATTAAATTTAAGAATAGTAAGTAAGAGTTATAAAAACTAGTCTCAGGAATGCGAGCACGAGACTTCCGCGTGTAGGGAAAAGCTCCGCGCGTATAGAAAAACGCTTCGCGCGTGAACAAGGGATGACCCTGTACACTCTCTCACTGCGCGGGGCTACCGAATGATTTGTATAAAAGCTCGCGAAATTGGGAGCTTCCTCGCATTATCCTTCGAGTTACTTACGGCGAGAGAAGACCGGCCTGTGCGAGTTCAGGTAATTCTGCACGGCAATAGCACTCGGTCTTAGCGCTAGACTCCGGACGTAATCGCCACTCCTCGCGAATAGGACTTAGTCTCTGCGCGTCAAAAACGAACTTAGCCGCGTGCGTTGAAATCAGACTTAATCTCCACGCGTCGAATTGAACTTAGTCGCGTGCGTTGAATTCAGACTTAGGACTAAGCTCCGATTAATCGAATCGTCCTGGTAACTTTGCAGGATGCCAACTGAAGCTGCTGCCTAAGACAAAATGCAAAATAAAGAGTTATAAATGTAAGTTGGTAATACTACTAAACAGTGGAAGTAAAGGTGCAAGCGTAGACATAGTATATGGGTGCAAGTCCTATAAGCAATTAATAAAATTAATAAATCTATTTTCCTGACGAGTCGTGGTGGATTGGAAATCGTGGCGGTGACTCTTACGGAGGTTATCGCTGGCGACCTTCGACTGTGGACTTTGAAAGTCAGTGTGAAGTGGCCGTATCGTCTCCTCTTGAAGACGAGTGAAGACAACAACCACCAAGACCAAATAAATCTATTGATTTCATCATGAGTACATTGAATGGTAAGTTAAATTTCACACAAAAAATTATTAATATATTAAAAAATTATTAATATATTAATCTTAGAGAGAAACTTGAGAGTGGCCATCCCGGCCTTTTTCGTGGGACCGATATTTGCCACATCCACTTTCCGAAACAGTCAATAAAATTGCTTCATTGCATGATGTGTATAAAAAAATAGTCAAAAAGTAGATTTAGTATAATACATATCATGCAATGAAACGATTTATTAACTGTTTCGGAAAGTGGACGTGGCAAATATCGGTCCTACGAAAAAGGCTGGGATGGCCGCTCTCAGCTTTCTCTCTGTTAATATATACTTTCCTAAATGTTTAAAATAAAAGTCACTCTTAACTATTATTTATTACGCACATCTCATTACAGGTCGAAACGTTTGTTTTCTTTTTTTATTATTAAAGGCATGTTCATTTTATTACTGACAGTTCACTGCCAGTACCGCAAATCTATAGTTTATGTCACATTATAGATTTTCAGTACTGGTAATGAACTGTCAGTAATAAACGAACATTGCCTAATTAATATATCATAATTTGCACGTACATCTAGTTTGTTAGCTCTATTTTTTTATTGTTTATAAAATGATAAATAATAATAAAAAGTATAAATGATTTACAGAGGGAAACGTGCAACGAGCGAGAAATTTTACATTAGAAGAAAAACACAAGTTATTAGATATAATTTTTTTACATCGTAATATCATTGAAAATAAGGAAACAGATAAAGTTTCAAAATTAGAGAAAGAGAAAGCATGGGTTAATATTACCCAAGAGTTTAATAAGAATACAATATTAAAACGGTCTCAACAAATTTTACGTCTGTGTTGGGATAATATAAAAAGAAGTACTAAAAAGTATTTTGCAACATTAAAGCGTGAATATTACAAAACAGTGAATATTACAAAGCGTGAATATTACATATTAATTTATTATTAAAATTATAAGTAAGATTTATTCTCAACTTTATAATGAAAATAATTGTCTAAACTATAAAATTTATAGGTGGAGGAACATTAAATGTTCCAAAGGATCTTTTATTGGAACGAGCGCAAGAAATTATAGGTGAAACTGCTGTACAGGGATTGATAAATCCATTTGATTCTGATTACATTAACGATAATTAACAATAAAGAAAATGAAAATTCTGTTGAAAATATATTACTAGAAGATAATGAAAGTAGCCCAAACGATGTTTTCTCGGTAAGCGCTTAATTTCTCGGTGTCCTCTTAATAAAAAAATAAAATTTTAATATGTACTTTAAATTTATAGTACTTACTTGACACGGGAGAAATTAAAAATTGGAAATCTTGGGACAGCAATAAATTGAAATCAAAATTGAGTCTTCCATTACAAGATACAAATACAAATGTAGCTGAAACATCTACAGGATCATCCACAGGAGCATCCACAGCAGCATCCATAAATTTATTAGTAAAAAGAGAAAATTAGACATTAACAATAAGCATTTGCAAACATTGAATAAAGCAAAACTTAACTTGACAAATGTTTTAACAGCAAATGTAAAAGAGAAGGTTAATTACGAAATTGATTTATTGAAAGCTACTTTAGAAAAAGAAAAACTAAAAATTGAATTATTAAAATTATAATAGCAGAAAAATCACAACAAAGAAAAACAGGAAGTGATCCAGATATAATTATTATAATAATTATATCTGGATTATATCTAATAAAAAGATGGCATATGCAATGTCAGTATATTATAAATATAGGATTATATAGTATTTTACTATAATATTATATTTATAATATTATACATTATATAATACAAAAGTTATAGAAGCGAATGATTAAAATTTTTTAAATTTTTTATTTTGGAGAAATTTATTTTTCTCTTTATATTGGAGAATGATTGATTCGATTTTTTGGGTACTATGCGTCATGTAAATGTCTGTTTTTCTCGCTTTATTATCCTTTAAGAGGTGTTGCAATGTGATAAATTGATTATGATAGTTTATTTTTTATTTTATATTACTACAAGACTTAACGTAATTGAAGCGTACGTTTAAGCGAGGAGCACAGACTTGTGCATAATATAGAAGCGAATGATTAGAATTTTGTTTATTTTGGAGAAATAAATTTTTTTTATTTTACAGAATAATTGATCCGATCTTTTAAGCATTATCATGTAAATGTCTGTTTTTCTCGCTTTATGTTATTCTTTAAGAGATGTTACAATGTGATAAATTGATTGTGATAAATTTTATTTTAAGTTGTGTAATACCTACAAAAAACACTATATATTACAAAATAGTATATATTTTTTGTGTTGTCTTACAAATATAATATAAGAAAAACAAGTACAAATTAATCAAAAACAAAAGTACAGTATAATTTATGCAATTTGTATGCTAAGTACGTTATTATTAATAAAATTTGAAATAAAGGATTATAACACAAGCTGTCTAATATATTGATTTCACTTTTTTGTACTATTTTATTTTTAATAAACACAAAATATGTTGATTCTGTTATCCTTTTCAGTTGTAATATTGTCTTTCAATCTTTTCAGCATCCTTTTCTTCATGTGTTTTCAATTAATCTGTAAATTTGTAAATATGATTAGTCATATAATATAAAACTAAATAATTTGTTACGATTAGTTTATATTTATATTAAATTTCAAAATATTCTGTAATTTGATGCTGAACATTATCAACATTTCCATTATTTCTATTTTTTTTTCTATTTGCATAATAACATTATCATATAATCCAATTTCAATTGCATTTTGTTCAATTTCCCGCTGGTTTATATTATTTAATACTGCTGTTGCTATAATAATTGGAAGTATTCTTTCAACAGTATGAAAACGTGTGCCAATAGATAAGACTGCAAATTGTTTTTTCCACATTCCAAAAAATCTTTCAATTATTGAGCGTGTTCGGATTTGAGCTTCATTATAAATATGTTCTGCTGCTGTTGTAGAATTTTGTAATGGAGTCATAATATATGGTAGATTTAGATATGCAGAATCTGCAAGTAATAAACCATTATTAAATGCATCCATTTCAAATAAAGCCTTAATTCTGGAATGATCAAAAATGGTTGAATCATGTGCAGATCCTAACCTACGCGCCACTATGTCTATTATTTCCATTTTCGCATTAATAATAACTTGAACGTTTATAGAAAAATAACCCTTTCTGTTACGGAATAATTCACTAAATTCTCCACCTGAAATATAAAGAGAAATTTGTAATTTAGGAATAATATATTAATATGTTACAATTTTATTTTATTTACCACGTGACTGGATTTTTACATGAGTGCAATCCATGCAACCAATAACTTGAATAAATTTCGCTATATTATAAAATTCTCTTTGATTTTGACGAATTTCTTCTGGCAAAGTAGGAAGTTTTATAAACTCATGTTTTAATGCAGCAATGACAGGAGATACTTTATGAACAATTCGCTGAGCACTCGTTTCACTGATTCCACAGAAATCACCAGCAATTATCAAAAAAGATCCAGTTGTGTAAAATCTCAGAGCAACTATCAATTGAATCATAGGTGGAATAGCATTGTTACTGTTATGACACGAATAGAGTCTCAAGTTAAAATATTAATATAAAAATTGATCTACTATTGTGCTAGATATAAATTTCATACACTTTTTAATTATAATATAATAAGTATGAATATACAGATATATATACCGATTAGTTTGATGCTCTATTTCATCTGTATTTTTTTCTAATAGCCTAATAAAGCTATCTTTAGAAATCCGAAATCTTCTTTTAAAATCAATATCATCAAAAATTTCATAATAATTACGGTCCAGTAAACGTCGCAGTCGACGAGGTATTCGCAGATCGTAACCATCATATTCATCATACAGCACATAATTAATTTCATCCACGGCAACGAATGTGTCAGAAAATATTTTATTGATTACAATATTAATATTGTAAAGTACAATATTACACTACACTGACAAAAATAGGTTATAAAGAGAAAGCTACACAAGTCAATATAACCAACTCACATTTATAACTATTCATTTCGCATTTTGTCTTCGACAACAGCTTCAGTTGGCATCCTGCAAAGTTACCAGGACGATTCGATTAACCGGAGCTTGGTGAAAGTGGTCCTTAGTCTCCGCGTGTCGAATCGAATTTAGTCGCGTGCGATAATTCGGACTTAGCTATCGCGCACATTATAAGCCTACCGAAAGCTGACGCACAGATTGTGATCCAATATCTTGTAAAGAATCAATTATTTCATTTCATTCCTTTTTCTTTTTTCAAAATCATCTTTTGTTCATTACTCCATATTTTTCTCTGATTAAAGCAAACCTTTCTTTTTAATCTAGATTATTTCTTTCATTTCCTTTTCTTTTTTCCCTTTTTCCTCCATTTGCTTTTCCTCCCTTATCCCAGAGAAGCTGAGCGCTGTTTATACGGCGCCTTGATCTGAATACAACATATCACATCCTTCATTCCTTGCGGCTGCGAGGACTGAGCACTGTTTATACGGCGCCCTGATCTTCAACGCCTCACATCCTTCAAACCTTTGCGTGAGCGAAGACTGAGCGCTGTTCTGTGGCGCCCTGATTTTTGTGGCTCCACATCCCTTTCACGTTCCTTTTAATTAAAGATAATTTCATAAGCCTTTTCACTTTATTACGCAAGGTTCACACATTCTTTCGTAAAAATTAACATCATTGATTATTTTCTTTTAATATATTTATATATAAATCTTTTTTATTTGTTGTTCCACTTTCTTTACTATTTTTCTTTTTCTTTCTTTCTCAAATCATGGATCACGCATAGCAATCATGAACCATGCGACGAGGCAGAGCATCCGGTCGACACAAGCAATTGTAACGCCTAAAAAAGGCATTGTACGAGTCTAAGGAGTTCGATCCCTCGATATTCGAGAGGGCCGAACAAGATCATAAAGCAAGGCAACAACCTCCTCCACCAGCACCTACATACAGGAGCTACGCTCCTCCGGTCGCGATCGTAGCCTCGCTATTACAGGCGCCGACAGTGCCTGAACCTAAATCCATAAAAAAACCACGCCGTCCACCGTGCCTTCCAGCATCAGACGTGGTTCCTGTAAGGCGTCAGACGAGGCGTTACCTGTCGCGGCGTATACAAAAAAACAGAGCATCGTCGACAACTGATCGCTAATTGCGAATCGCTCAAAGTCCCATATAAGGGCAACAACTATAACATCTTATAACGTCCGCAGGGAAAAGAATAAAATCATAATAGGTAACCGATCTCCTACAAACACTTTCCCACTTTCCCTTCCTACCCTGAATTAAACCAACCGTGACGGACGTAATACTTTCTCTTAAGCTATCGAGACAATAAAGCCGTCGGATTATGTATCAGAGATTTTTATAGTAGCTTGATTTGCTTAGTCGGGATTACTTATATATATATATATATATTGTTGCGTTCGCGGCACACGCGGAGTCATTCCCGAACGTTCGCGGAATCGCGCTCGCGGTAATGAGGAACACAGGGAGTAGAAAGAACAGATAATTTATTACTCTATGTTAACAATAATAACATGGAATAGAAAGGGAGTAGAAAGGGAGTAGAAAGAACAGATAATTTATTACTCTACGTTAACAATAATAACGTGGAATAAAAGGGTTTAAACGGTGTGACAGGCCCTTGCCAGACGGAGGCAGGCGCAATTCTGACTTCCTTCAGACTTGTTATTTTTCCTTCTTGGCAACGGCTCGATGCGACCGATCGAAGATATCGACTCGCGCGGCCGAGGAGTATACCGGGAATAGACCGGGCGACACGCGCAACACTGCCCCACCTCTTCAAGATTGTCGTCCCGACAATCAGAGAGGCAGCTTGCAGCTCATCCTCTTCTGCGAACTCCAGGGAAACCGGATGGTAACCTGCCCTCCCTGAGCTGCGGCTGCAGATTACCGGGCTCCGTCCTTCCTTTTCCCAATCCGATTTCCTGAGGAAAGACCTTTTCCTCGAAGACTTCCTCTTCTTAGACTGGCCAAGCCTTCTCGAAGTATCTTCAAGGCGTCTTCTTTCGCCACCCGTACTCCTGTCCTGGCCTCTTGCGCGCTTCTTTCTTCGTAGAAGAAACTTGCGTGCTTCTTTCTTCTTTGAAGAAGCTTGTGTGCTTCTCTCTTGAACTTCGGACCTGGGGGGGGGGTTGGGATGACTCTAGTGATCTCTACGTCTCCGCGGAGACTCCCCAAGTCCCTGCCTTGGCATTCGCCCTTCGTCCCCATGGAAAAACCATCTCTCAAAAACCGGGGGCAAGGCAATCTTCTTTTTCGAAGACTCTTCCCGCTTGTAAACGTGGTTCCGCTTCAGAGACGTCGACGCCAGGAAAAGTAAACCTCCTCTTCTCCGAGAAAGAAGGCTGAAAAATACAAATAAGCGCAGTACGAACCGTAAAACAAAGAATCTTTTTCAACTAAAATCTCCCTAGGCTCCGTACGACTAAAACAGAACGACGAAAGCATTACTAAAACAAAATCTTTTTCCCTCTATTCTAATCTTCTCTCTGAAAAAGGAGCTAACCTTGAAACCAACTGTTTTATCCGTGCAGAATACAAAATTACCGTACGTGGCCAGACGACTGGAGGACACACGGGAGACAAAGAGAAGCCGGATCGAGGACAGCGGTTACGAGCACACATACAGCATGGGTATGCCAGCCTCACAGCAGATTAGCAGGGAGGAAGAGGCGCCTGACGTACCACTGGAGGGCGAGAAGGATCGTCCGGACACGGTGGAGATCGAGGAAGCAGCGGCAGAGACCGTCAAGGAAGTGGCAGAGCCAGTACCAGAATCTTCGCAGCAGGTGGAGATTCCATACGCGGACAGCCAGAAGGCTGAAACTCAAAAGACATTTTGCGATTTGTGACTAAAACACAGTGTGATATCGTGCGGAGTAAAAGATTTCATGCGCGAGTCAAGTTCAAGATCGATAAGTCAATACGTGACTTTACCATGTATATTCAATTTTAATATTTCAAATAATTTTAATATGCGTGTACATAATATATGCCAGAGCGTGGCAAAAGATATTTTATTTACTGTAAAGACACACAAAAGAAAGTGTCATCCGATTTACATAACGTTAACTCAAGTATTTTATAATATTAAAAACTTAGTATTCAAAGGGTTAAATTTTATTCATGTCTTTGCAAAGATAACGTAGAGTTTATTAAAAGCTTTATTTTGATACTTCTAGTAAAGATACTTACTCCGAATTTAACTGCCAAAGTGCAAATACAAGGGGATAATCCAGAGGAATACCTGAAAATAAAAACATATTAATAATGATAATAAAAGATTTGATACTTACTATAGTTTAAGTTTACCTGAAAGTGAATCCAGTATAGTAGCTTAAAACGATACCTGAAAAGGAAAAGAAAAGATTATTTTAATATACATTTAATAAGATACTTAATATCCCAGATAGCACAAATGACAGTTTGCCGGCTGTTAGCCGACTTTTTTTAGTCAACTTAAAGTCGACTTTTTAAGTCGACACTTAGTCGACTATGTCTAAAATGTTTTTTGTCGACTTTAATTGTTGGCTTTAAATCAACATAAAGTCGACTATTTTCTGNAAATTAAAAGTCACGTTTTGACAAAAGNACGTATGTCTAAAAGAGGTCGTAAAGACGTCTTTAAGATGTTTTTACAATATCTTTTAGACATACGTGCTGTCTAGAAGATATAATTAATATATTTTTCGACTAAGAAATTTTAAANCAAAAATAGTTAATTTTTATTATATTCATATTTGGTGCTAAAACTCGTGATTATTAGCGCCACTGGTGTAAGTGATATATTTTCTATCTGCAACTCTTCGGTCTCTTTCTACCTGCGCGGCGAGCTCACATCATGTTTTACGGAAGAGCAATCCAAAGGTAATCCTCTTTTTTGCTCTTTGTTTAATTTAAAAAACATTAAATTAAGTTATAAATAATTTAGTTAAATTTTAGTTTAATATTTTTGAAATGATTTTATATATATTGGTATATTATTTTGAGATCATTTCTTTGAGGTTAGTATGTTGCAGGAATGT
>JAJVSH010000224.1:36484-62256 GCA_021460005.1 Tetramorium alpestre
ACACGCACCCACACACGCACACACGCAAACTTTTTAACATTCTATTATTTTTCCCGTTGAATCGATTGCCGTTGTCAGATTTTTAAAAAATTTATTTTGCAGTTATTTGTTTAAACAATTATTGTTTATACAATTATTGTATTCCAATTTACATAGAGGTTCTATTACCAATTGTTAGTTTTACTATGCTGTTAGTGGTTTAAGCATAGGCGTTAATAAGTTTATGTGAATTTGAAAGGTTTTAAATACAAATNTACATTAAAAACAAAGTAGCAGCTAGTAGCAGCTAATTTTTATAAATTTTGTTACATAATAATATAAACTTTGATTTAAAATTTGTTTCACGGCGGGAATCCGTGGGAGTTTTAACTTTTCTCTATTTTTCTGAAACGATTGCACACAAATTTTCATTCTTTTACACTTTAAACACTGTGTAACTGTTAATTTATATTTATTTGTTATAATTTTTGACAAATACGATAATAAACTACTTTTTTCCATCTAAAACATGCATTTTGTAGAATTACAAATTATCAACTTTTCGATTTTCTACGAATTTTTGAATATGACGCTTGAACATGAGCTCAGACATTCGAGTTGTTACTCGAGCGAAGGTCCCTTTTGTACTGGCTTATACCTGTCATATATACTTATTTAGCCCTTATGAAGTGCCGTTACATATTCTTTGAACATTACTCTATACATCTATGTACTTTAAATCCCATAAATTAAAACTTCATTTTTCGACTTTTGACCAGCTTTTCGGGAATCGGTCTCACTGTGCGCTGGGTTGATGGGATTTCTCCCACCGCTCCAGCGGCCCCTGAGAAGAACGTAATTTGAACTAAGTTGGATTTTTGTTTTAATTTTTAACGTAACTAAATTAATTTTTAAAACTGTTAACTTTAATGTAGGTTAATTGTTACCCAACCCTAATTGAAAAATTACACAAGCTCACAAAAAAGAAAAAATAGGTTGTGCTGGTGATCTGACTAAGTTATTCCTACGTATTTTGGGCCGCTGAAAACGAATATGAAGTCAGAATTGTGCCATCACACTCCAGTTTTTTAAACTAACAAAAAAATTGTTAAAACATTAAAAAAAACATAGGCCTCAAAAAGTGGTTACAGCTGAAATTGACCACGAGAGATCATTAGAAAATTAAAAAACCTTTAATTTAAAAAAAAAATTGATTGAAATTCGACCAAAATTGAGGCCTCTACGCTAAAATCAAGTTCTGGAATACTGTGCTCCTGGCCGGCTTGAGCCGCCTAGGCGCGCTCTGATGTCGCAGCGCCGTGCGTCACCGCACAGTGCTCCAGAACTTGATTTTAGCGTAGAGGCCTCAATTTTGGTCGAATTACAACCATTTTATTTTTAAATTAAAGGTTTTTTAATTTCCTAACGATCGCTTGTAGTCAATTTCAGCTGTAATTATTTTTTGAGGGCCTATGTTATTTTTAATGTTTTAACAATTTTTTTGTTAGTTTAAAAAACTGAAAGGTGATGGCACAATTCTGACTTCATATTCGTTTTCAGCGGCCCAAAATACGTAGGAATAGCTTAGTTAGATCACCAGCACAACCTACTTTTTCTTTTTTGTGGGCCTGTGTTATCTTCATTGACAACGTAATAAAAAAATTTTAATTATTTTAAATTGTCAAACCATTTATTATTCTACCTTAAGATAATAAAAACAAACTTACCATTTGTTTATAAAAATCCTTATTTGTTAATTTTTCTTCACAGTTATTGAGTTGATCTGCATTTTCAATTAGAAATAAAGTACTGCTACAATCATTTTCATCGTCAACTTTATTTTGACGATCTGTATGATCTGTACGTTCATTCAGATTATTCAAATTTAATAGAAAATTGGTTATTTTCAGCAGAATATTATTTGTCTTCTTGGTATTTATTTGATAATTATATAAATAAATAAAAATTAATAAAATTATTTAAATATGTTTTGTGAACTACCACTTTTATGTTTGATCTACAATGTGTTCGTTGCTTCTTGTTTCTTAACTTTATTGCGCACTATTTTATACATTTTATCGACAATCATTCTTCTTAACACATGTTACTTGAGATAAATATTAATTAACTCCAGAAAAGACAAAAAATATGTGACAAGGAATACGAATAAAAGAAATGCATGGTGTGAAAGATTAAGAAATAAGAAGCAAAAAATATATTGTAGATAAAATAGATTGCTCACCAATTATATGATCCATTTTTTCATTATCCGTTAGAAATGTGTGATCTATATTCAGTAAAGAATTTTTCATGGTAGATTCTTTCACGAAGGTATTTTTCTTTTAATTGTAGTGTAATTGTAGTGTCATCATATTTAGTCAACTTTGTGTTATCTATAACAAAAATCAAAATAAAAAAGTAGTTACAAAACAAAAACATTTAAAAATAAAAAAATTCCATTAATTTTCACTTTTATATATGACTCACCAATTGAATAATCTATTTGTTTATTATATGTTAGAAATGCGTTTGGATGTTGAAGCTTCTGAAATATCAAATGCTTTCTCTGAGGTGGTTTTCACTTGTTCAATTGTGTCAATATGTTTTGTGAACATTGTGTTGTCTAAAATAGAAATTAAGAAAAAAAATTAAATTACATTATATTTAACAAAAGTAACATTACCATATATTTAAAAAGAAGCATTTTTAAATATCAAATTAATATAATTTACAAGTGTAATGATCACAATATACTTGTATAGCTTGTAAATATATATAATTACCATTCTCAACATTAGTAAATGACGGTGTTGTAATATTGAGTTCTATAGGAAATTTCGGATATATGTTGGATTGTGAATATTGTGTTGTCTAAAATAGAAAATAAGAAAAAAAAATTAAAATTACTAATTAAAAAATAATTAATATATATTATATTTAACGTATTTAATCCACTTACTTTTTTTTATCTGTACTTAACCACTTTTTTGGAAAATTTTTAATTTTTTTAAATCATTTTTTTGGAGGAAGTTCTTTATTATCTGAAGCTTTATTTAACATAACAATACGCGCACGAGTTTTTTCTAGATTTTTTTAGCATTTTCTAAATCGCTAATATTAGTTAGCTTTTCTGCTAAGGATACTTTTTTCATTGCGTTATCATAATTAGTTGTAATAAAATTTTTTTTTTTATTTTTGTATGCTATTAGAAAACGATTTTTGAAAAACTTTATTATCTTACATGCAGTTCCAAATATCTTCATAACACTTAAATCTTCCCAATTTTTGTCAGGTTCTTCTCTCTTTGAGATAGCTTTAAAAATTTTTCTGTCTTTATGTGGAGGCCACTTACTTTTTTTTATCTGTACTTAACCAAATAGTTAGAACAGCAAATATTCCATCTTCAAATTCTACGATTGAATACATATTACAATCTTTTTTCATTAATTGTAAGTATGATAATAAAGACCCTGAAAAACATATTTATAAAATCAATAAATTTACCAGAAATATATATTAATCATATTTATAATTTTTACGTTTATTACGTTTATAATTTTTACATTCTTATTGTAGTAAAGTTATTTCTAATAAAAAATTGGAATTAAATTACCTTTTTTCACAATTTGATGTATTAAGAATGTTAATGACATGTTTAACATAAAAATAAAAACACAATTAGGGTTACATTCCAAAAGTTTCTCTCCGAAGAATATTTTACTAAAGCGCTATAGTTTACGTTACGAATAATATAGTCTTTTTAGTAAAATTTTCCTCGGAGAAATTCCAGATCCAAAATTTTGGATCTAGGTAATTAATACTAGGTAATTAATGCTAGGCCTTGAATGGTCAAACTACTTTTAATTAATGCTAGGCCTTGAATGTTCAAACTATTTTTATGCTAATATTTTTTTGTCATTTTGTAAGTATACTCCTTCAAGTTTGTTAAACTATGCGCTGAATAAATTTTCAGTCTTGAAACATAAAAATGAACAAGAATAAATACTATTAAGTAAATACTATACTATTAAATTGATAATTAACTTAATAATAATGGTGCTAAATCTATTAACTATTATATTTTTTTCCAAATACTGCAAAGAATTGTTGAGAAAAATAATATTTCAGCCAAATTCAGACTCAAAGTGAGGTGTTATTTTTTGAAACAAAATATTAGTATGAAGAGCTAGCATGACCGTTTAGGGCTGTTACTATTCAAGTAATCAGTTGAGTTTTTACATATACAGTATACACGGTGAGTCATTTTAATCGACGGATCCAAATATCTGCAAATATACGCGGCTACAAAAAAAAAATGGTCAAGACAAAAATTGTCGAGGACAATGGGGGTCATTTATCTGTGCTAATAATTTTGACCTTCAGGTCGATTTTCAAGGTCATGTGAAGGTCAAGGTCATTTTTTTAAATGAAAACCCTTATTTTTGACACTGGATTCGAAAAGAGCGGAAAATTTCTAGCAAAAAATTTTTGTACAGCCATTCCCGGAACTCAACCGTTTTCGAGATACAGTCATTTGAAATTTTTCGAAAATCGATCATGATAGAGTCCTAGTAAAGTTCACTTTTCTCAGGTTTAGTTGATGGATTATGTTAGATTTTTTTTTGTTGGATAGAGAATCGATCCATCTGTTCAAATCTACCTCTTCCACTCCAATATTCCCAACACTTTTGAAGATATAGTCTTTCAAACTTGAAAATTTGTTCTCGAAAACAGATTTTTTCGAAAAAAACCCAATTATCTCAAAATTTACTTTTTGCGTTTACTTTACTTTTAGCGTTACCCGGAAACAACGATGTGGACGTAGTACCAGGTCTATACCTATGAAATCGGAATTTTTTCATTGAAATAAAAGACATAAATTTGGAAAAATGAATTCAAATTGTTTATTCAAAATATTTTTCATCGCTAGCTACACATTTTTCCCATCTTTCGGGCAATTTGTGGATTCCGCGCCAAAAGAATATTTCCTCCTTCGAAGCAAACCATTCATTGAGCCATTTTCGGACATCCTCATAAAAAGTGAAGTGCTGCTCAGTGAGAGCGTGGCTCATCGATGAAAACAAGTGGTAGTCGGAAGGTGCCAAGTCTGGAGAATATGGCGGGTGGGGTAGGGCCTCCCACTTGATGTTCTTCAAATAGTTACGGACGACTAATGACGTGTGTACTGGTGCATTGTCATGAAGGAAAATCATGTCTTTCCTTAAATTCTGGCCTTTTTTCGCGAATAGCACGGTGTAACTTGATTAGTTGTTGATGATAACGATCGGTATTAACTGTTTCTCCAGGTTTCAACAGTTCAAAGTAAATTATGCCCTGCTAGTCCCACCAAACGCACAGCATTGTTTTCTTTCCGAAGCGATTTGGTTTCGGAATCGATGTCGATGGTTGGCCGGGGTCAACCCAAGATTTTAATCGTTTGGGATTCTCGAAATAAATCCATTTTTCATCCCCAGTCACGATCCGATGCAGAAACGACTTTCTATAGTATCTGGAGAGCAGCATTTAGCGCTCCCCGAAAATCGTGATAATTTGGCACAACTCGACATTTTCAACGCTATTAAAAACTATGTTGTTGTATGAATGCTGTCCCTTTGTAAAGTGTATACGTTTGTCAAATGTCAAAACAATATGTAACGCGAAAGAAAAGGTTAGAGTATTAACTACTCTGAATACTAGAGCCATCTACTGACAAATCCGGTTTCATAGGTATAGACCTGGTAACTTCTCTTTCCTTCGGGATACTTGATTATCGTGAGTCCCCTTGCCTCTCACGTTTGGGGTGCTTGATTATCGTGAGTCAAATTTTGAAAGGCGTTTACATTTATGCCTTGAAGCAAACGGAGGCAACTTCGAACAGTTACTCCGTGGGTAATTGATTACAGTAATGGTGAGATGCAAGGAGACTCACGATAATTAAGCACCCCAAACGTGAAAGGTAAGGGGACTCATGATAATCAAGCACCCCAAACGTGAGAGACAAGGGGACTCACGATAATCAAATAACCCAAACGTGAGAGGCAAGGGGACTCACGATAATAAAGCACCCCGAAGAAAACAGAAGTTACTACGTCCACGTCGTTATTTCCGGGTAATGCTAAAAGTAAAGTAAAGTAAACGCAAAAAGTAAATTTTGAGATAATTGGGTTTTTTCGAAAAAATTTGTTTTTGAGAACCAAATTTTCAAATTTGAAAGACTATATCTTCAAAAGTGTTGGGAGTATTGGAGTGGAAGAGGTAGGTTTGAACAGATGGATTCTCTTTCCAACAAAAAACCTAACATAATCCATCAAGCTAAACCTGAGAAAAGTGAGCTTTACTAGGACTCTACCATGATCGATTTTCGAAAAATTTTAAATGACTGTATCTCGAAAACGGTTGAGTTCCGGGAATGGCTGTACAACAATTTTTTGCTAGAAATTTTCCGCTCTTTTCGAATCCGGTGTCAAAAATAGGGGTTTCGATTTAAAAAAATGATCTTGACCTTCACATGACCTTGAAAATTGACCTGAAAGTCAAAATCATTAGCACAGATAAATGATCCTCATTGTCCTCAACAATTTTTGTCTTGACCATTTTTTTTGTAGCTGGCGTATATTAGCAGATATTTGGATCCGTCGATTAAAATGACTCACCGTGTATAGTATATATAGGGTGTCCCAGAATTGTGGCATAAATTTTCGTGAACAGGTAGAGCGAACGAAACTGAGTCGAAAAGTCCTTTATCATTTTGCAATTTTCGCAATAGTTAACGAGATATTAATAATTAAAAATTGCCGTATTAGCCCGGCCCTCCGCCGAATACAAGCGCGCGGCGAGATACGACCACCAAGCGTCATTGGCTATGTTTCAAAATTGCTGTCAGCGCTTACAGCACTGCTAATGCCGTTCCAAAATGCATCACAACACGCTGCGGCAGTGCTGTTGGAAATAATGACGTCATTAAATTTGTCGTCACTTCCTGCTGTGGCTGCTGTTGCCACAGAGATGAGTGAATAAAAATGAAGCCCATTTTAAACATGTAAAGATTTATCTTTTTCTGTAAATTCCATACATTCCATACGTTCTTTATGGACATATTTGTAACAAGTATCATAATAGCTGCGTTCAGGAGACACAACTGATTAGTGAGCGGTTAATGATGATTGGTTTTTACTGTTAGATCTTTAAATCTAGACCAATTACGTTGACGAATTACTCAACTGTTGTGCAACTGTTGTGTCTCCTGAACGCGCTTATTTACGCATGTTTGTTGAACTCATGATAAAAGATATAAATGCGCACAATGTAACCAAATATAAATACACAACGTAACCTAATCAAATAATAGTGTCCCACGTTCTGTTGACGCGTGTATTCACACTAGGTTCCTCCTCACGTCGGTCATATTAGTTTTACTTTACAAAAGTTTTCTTTTTTTAATTATGAACGAAACATTGTAATAAAAATATAAATTAAATGCAGTGTTGAAAAGCATTAATAAAGAACTATAATAATATGAATTGTAGATATTTGTAATTATCACTTAATAGTTATTCAAACAAAAACTTACTTCTCAAATTTTAGATTCCGAAAAGCATAATCTGAATAAAGTACGATTACAAATCGTAGAAAACAGATATTAATTGCCTAATTGACATAAACACACAGTATCGACTTTCTGAACAATATAATAGCGTTCTCTGTGAAATTTGTTATGTATTTATTTAAAAATGGATAGTGGGCCAAGTTGGGTATAGGGTCATTTTCAAAAAAGGTAAAAAAAGCGCCAAGTATACTCAGAAAACGCTTAGAAAAAGAATTCTTGTACAAAATTATTTTAATTTGACAATACAAAATGTATGATATCACTACAAAATTGTACAAAAAAGAATAAGAAATTTATTTTTCCTATAAAAATAGTGATATCAAGATAGTGCGCCAACTATAAAAATAATTTTTTTTTAAAATACTTGGCGCTGCCAAACCGAATAAGTTAATATGTAATTTAGTTTATAAGAAATTATTGCTAACATAAAGCACTTAAAATGTTTATTCGGTTTGGCAGCGCCAAGTATTTAAAAAAAAATTATTTTTATAGTTGGCGCACTATCTTGATATCACTATTTTTATAGGAAAAATAAATTTCTTATTCTTTCTTGTAGAAAGGTAATTTTGTAGTGATTTCATACATTTTGTATTGTCAAATTAAAATAATTTTGTACAAGAATTCTTTTTCTAGGCGTTTTCTGAGCGCGTATACTTGGCGCTTTTTTTGAAAAGGTAATTTTATTGTGATTTCACTCATTTTGTAGTAATGAAGTTTACGAATGTATATAGTTTCCAATTTATAAAGTTTCATAATAAAATAAATCTCTAATACATTGAACTTAATGAAACTTTATAAATTGCAAACTAAATTTATATACACACTTAAACTAAATATGTCATCAACAGATCATATAACTTTCATATAAAATAAATTTTTAGTATATTTTAGTATATAGAATTCAATCCTTGAAATATATAATAAATATTAATGTTTAATTTAATAATCACATTCAAAAAGACGTCACGTGATGGCACATCACGTCGGACAACGGCCACGTGCAATATATCTTGATCTTTTTGAATGTACACGCACACCTACACATAAACAGTTAACCTACACAATTAAATGTCTTTCTTAATGACACANTGAGNTTATGAGTNGGTTCGCGTTATAGCTGTCANTGCAGAACAGACGCCGCGTAACAGTGCGCTCTNGCGGTAAAAAAGCGAACCTGGACATTTTTNGGGGCGACGATGATGACGTTTCTTAANTGAAAATTGCCCATTTTAGACTTTTTTAAACTTTACATCGCGATATCTCCGCTCGTAGTTCACGTAGAATAAAAATAAAAATACTTTCATTATATAATTCGATCCTAAGCTTTCGATTAAGCCAACTTAGAATTCGATCGGTTCAATCATTAATGAGATCCGATAATCGAAGGATTTCTCATAACGACGTCTCGCGTAATAGAGGCACGGCCGTGTCCCGGCGCTCCGCTGCGCGTAACTTGGCGCGCGAGACACTACTGTGCCTCTTGATATTGGTTATATTGGGTACAGGTACCTTATATAATCTCAAGATGTAACGGTAACAAGTTATTTTTACAACGTTCACAATTCTAGGAACAAATAATCATACATTTAAATTGCAGTAATCAGTAATTTATTAGATAAAATTTTTAAAATTTTATTTATAAAATAGATAATATATTTTCAGGATATTTTTTTATAAAATTTAAAAAAATGACATCTCATATATTAATGTATTATATTAATACAATATTATATAATATTAATATGCATGCTTCAAAGCATGCACATAATAAAGGCACATAATAAAAACATATTCTCTTTCTGTTTCAGCATTACATTAGCATGAACACACGCAAAGAACATGAACGAGGAAAACGTGAACTCCGGTTGTTCAAAGGATGAATCCGAGATATTTAATCCTAATTCTGTACAGGAGGACATAATTCCTCGCAGTCCATTTCGGGCCATGGAACTGATGCCTATGTTGAAGCACGAAGAAGATGCCCATTTGAAACCTATTAAAATTACGAGCAAAGAGCAGAATTTATCCGACGGAAGCAAACAATGAAGGACCAGATGGTCAACAGAATGGAACAGAATTCCGTTTATTGCAACGTACTGCGGGATTCACTAAATCTAAACAACACGAACAAAAATAATAAACAAATATAACGGATTCCAAAAACAATATTACGCGCCGTCTAGCATCAGCGTGTAAAACAATTATATGAACATGCCTGAAAGATCTGATAAATAAATATATCAGATAACTTCAGTAATTCATGTTGCATAATGATCAGCAACTGCGAAATAGACGAGAAGATTAAGACTGTTCAAAAATTCGGCAGCTCTTATATAAATCTGCACTATTAAAGCTTTTAAAATAAGATTTAGTACTATGACGGACGAAGCAGTCCGCCGATTACGCCGATAATCAGCGGAGGCTCGTCGGAATTATAAAATCGAGACGGAACGAAAGTGTCGCACAATTCCAAATTACACGGTAAAAATTACTGGGCGCCAGGTGCGAGTTCTCGCACCACGATACAACAAAAATTGCGATATTCACGAAACGCGATACTTTACGTTAAGCGACACTCCCGCTAGCTCGCGGAGACGGTGGTTCGCGGAAANGACGGACGGCTAGGAGAGGCAGCAATTCACTGAACTGACATTATTTAATAATAAAAAGAAACATATATTTGGTTACGAATCCGGCCACGGAGTTCCATACATCGCGCGAGAGCAACTCCCGCCAAAACGAAGACAGCCAGAGTACTTATCGCACGCGACATTCGAAAGATTACGAGAGCTCACTAATTTACCCATGCGATATAAGAAAACGTAATGCCCGAAATCTTAACGGACTTCGAATACCGAACAGAAACGGATTAAGCGAAGCGTTAAAATAAAATCTATAAGGCGATTTCACCACTTCGCAATTTCGCAATTTAGAATTACAACACTTGATATCATAATACTGAGACGCCTCAAATATAACTCCGAATTATCTAGAAAATAATAATGCTGACTATAAAGAAATACCGGAAACTACGACTGTCGGCGGCCTCGGAGACGATCTCTCTCTCGCAAACGAAATTCAGACGGAATTCAGACGGAATGAAGATCTTACAATTTTTAGCGCGACTGAATTTAACGACCGCGGCAACGAGATAATACGATTTAATCTAACATTCGGGAACCGGCGGCTCCTCCAGGGTAAAGCACGCGAGCGGAAATTCGCCGCCCGGATCGCGAAAGAGCCACGTGGCCGCCACGAGGTGACCGGCCAACGGAAAAGAAACGAAACGGCACGCGAAACTCCTGGAGGAACCGGCCGCCGAACTCACGCAATAACCGATGCCAGGGTGGAGGCCTTACAGAAGGAGGTCATCCTCTCGCGTCACTGGCCCTCGAAAATGGCTCGTCGCTCTCGCCCTCCGGTCGGGATCGGGATCGTCCGCACACCCTCGCGCTTAGCTGGCTCGCCGAACAGTAATTTCGGGGCCCGGCCGCGATCCCGCTGAGCCCTCCTGCGGCGGTGCTAACGCACCCCGCGAGCGATACGGCAACTCATTGCCGATACTCGGTGGCGTTATCGATCGGTGATCTACCGCCCGTTTCCTCCCTAGGCGACGGCTTCCGCCCTCTGTGCTGCTCGGCGGATCTTCGGCTCACGGCGCTCACCCTCGGCGCAATCTCTCCGGACTGGCCAGGCCCGGGAACCTTGCCCGCTATGAGCGCGGGGAGGTGTTACGTGCTCCTTCCTGCTGGGCACGCGCTTCTGCTGTCGCGGTCGCGGCCGAGAGGCCCCTCGGACTGCGACTCACTCAATCCTCCGCCTTGACGGAACGCCGTGCCGGTTCTCCTTATGCTCCGGAGGGACTCAAGCGGAGATCGATGTCCACCGGGCTCCCCGATAGCTCCGTCGTCTAACCGCTCCTGGATCCTTCTCGTTTCCCTCGCTGCTCCTCCTTTGACCTCTCATCCGGCTCTCTACGCTCAACTATTATCAAAACCGCGCTCCACAAGATTTTCGTCGACTCGCAGTATTAGGCATGAAAATAAAACAAATAAAATAAGCAAATAAAGAAAAAGAAAACGTCGCGAACACATATCGGACGTGACAAACGGCACGGTGGACGCGCCGGAACGGGGAGATCGCCTCTCTCGCGGCGCGAGGGCGCGATCCCAAATTTTTCCCCCCTCGATCGGGCTTACGCCCTTGTGACGGACCTCGTCACGTCACAGTACATTTAAGTAATTTGGTTATAAATCTACATTCCAAATACCGTATAATCGTCATGTTAATATAATTGTTACTGTGTCACATCATGAATAATAACGGGTATAAGGCAATAACGGGTTTAGTATTTTAGTATCGAGTTTAGAATTTTGTATAATATCTTTAAATCAAGGTGCCATAATGATTAATACCGAGAGTACCGAGAGTACGTCAGCAAATAGAAGGAAGAGGAACATTTTCTTATCTAGATTTCTTTCTTATTACTTATATTTCACTGTGAGAAAGCGAAATAGTATATTCTTGTATAATACGTAAAAATATTTTAATGCTATCTATTCCTTCGTCGAAGAATATCACTATGAGAGTTTTACCTATTTTGTATTTTTTGTTGAATCATTGATTGTCACATAGCTGCTTATTAATTAGCAATTACTGAGAGAAATGTTAATTTGTTACAATAATAATGATAATGCGTAGTAGTGTTTAATATTCAGTAGCTCCAATTTATCGACTAAGGTTCGAATTTCACTAAAGATGCAAGGTAAACTGTATCGTTTTATTCACACAAGAATTGTTTACATCAAATATAACTAAATTACTTAAATCAGTATAACAATTTACTTTCATATTGCTGAGGGGAGTTTTCATTTCGTTTTCGTTTTTATTTTATTTTTTCATTCATTTCATTCTAATATTGGATTTATATCATATATTCTTGAGGGAAACTTGGAGGGAGGAGGGGAGGGTAGTATGGATGGTATGGAAGGAACAGAAATGGTGAGAAAGAAAGATGCGTCGGACACGGAGGTCAAAGAATGAAAGGAGAGGAATGAATAAGATGAGGTGTGTGGTGTATGGTGCTCTCTCTCTCTCTCAGGTAGAAATTAAGGAATTTTAAATTTGTAAATGAGTATGAAATGACTTGCGAAAATTGAGAAATTGCGAAAATGGGAAGAGGAGGAAGGAATTATTGTAAGCGGAGCGAAAGTCCGCGATGTACCCCGCAGGGGAATAAAGTATCTATCTATCTATCTATTCTTCTTGCATACTTATTTCATATTTTCAACAATAATTTTTTTTTAATTTAGATTTATTTTAATACTACTTCAGGAAATTAAACCGCTTTCATATATATTTTTGCAATTAATTTTTTATATAATATACATATGTATACACTTTTAAATGTTTGTTACATTTATTTATGTTACTAATTACTATACTATGTACTATGTTTATTACTTATACTAATTGTAAGTACAATATTATTACTTAGCATATATTTTTTTAACTTTGTATTTTTTATATATTTAAAATAAATTGATAAATTCATAAATTCAAAAGTTCTCAGAATTGACACACATAAAACTGCTTTCCAATTTCTAGAACGAATATTTATATTTAATTTTGGAAAAAGTAAAATAAAGCATAATTTAATTATCCAAGAGGTTAATCATAAATTGAGCAAATAAATTATTTTATTAAAATAATTGTAATTTTTTGTAATAAATGCATTCAAAAAATAACTCTAATTATAAGATCATATAATTTAATTATGAAGGTATATACTTTGAAAAACGTATACTTCAAATTTTTCAAAAAGTACAACATATCTATATAACATTAGAAAACAATGTTTATAATGAAAATGTTCTAATTTAAGTTACTAATTTAAGTTCTAATTTAACCCTCGGTTATCACACTTCTGCCTAGTCGCACGGTTGTCACACTAGGTCTAGCAGACCCAACTCAAGATTTAGATGATTACTGTCCCGGAAGTAATAATTATATCCAAACAAAAAAAATCACAAAAAGACTGTAAGATTTGTGGAATATATTTTCATATTTATGGAATTAGAATTTAGAATTTAGGCATCTTTATATAAAAAAAATTCTTAAAAAATGTTAGTACTGCAAAAAAGGCTTTTTACGAAAAAAATCGTAACTTTTTTAATTTTTAAAACTTTGACTTAAATGTTGATGTGATAACTAACTAAATGTAGTAATTTTAGAAAAAAAATATAGTGGCGAGAGATTGTTAAAAGATATTTATTTTGATAGTGAAACATAAGTTATTTTTGAATGATGAAATATGAAATATATGATGATTTTTATGCATATAATTAATTTTTTATAACATAATACGCATTATATAAGTTTTTATGATGACAAAAAAAAAAAGAAAAATAGCAATTACTCAATTAAACCGCAATCAGTGCATAAATATAGATACACGATAGTCGTCGCACATGGGTCGTAAGCACGGCGGACACTGCAGCGTTGTCTTTCAATCTTTGGAAGCTTTGCAGATAGCACAACGAGCTTTTTTTCTGCAAATAGGCGCTATTTGTCCGTTACAACACTATTATCCAAATTCAAAATAAAAAAAATAATTAAATGAATTATAATTAAATTTATTTATTTATTTATTTATACGATTATATACTCATTCATTTATTTATAAATTTATTTATGTATTTATTTATTTATATTTATTTACTCCAATTTTTATTTAGAAAGAAATCCAATTAATTTGCAAGAATTATATAAATTCAATGAATTAAAATTCATCACTAATACGAAAAAAAAACTAACGAGGAAAAAAAATGTGTAGGTATCATGCATTATATTTACCTTTTTTATATTAAAATCACTGAAAATAGGGTCACTCCGATATTCAAAAAACGACACCTTTTCACACAGTGGGTTCAGTAGACCCTATATTTGCTTTCGACAGTTGCCAAAATAAAATTGATGACTCATGCGGCTTCGGGATAGCTTAACATCATAGAGTACATTTCTGTCTACCAACAGATTGTGCTAGTGCCAAAAAGTCGGTTCAAGTAAAAGATATTTATTTTTAAGTTGATGTATGGGTCCACAGGACCCAGTGTGACAACCGAGGGTTAAGTTACTAATTACTATTATTACTTATATGCGGATGTTATTGTAATTATATTTTTTTAAACTTTTGAATTTAATTTTTAGCATTTTTATTTCTATCTGTCCTCAAACATGTTGTAATTTTTTTTATTTATCTATATAAGTCTATAATTAATTTTAATTTTAATTAATATAAAAACATTTAAAAATATTCATTTTAGTTTAATTATATATATATTTGAACAAGAATTTAAAAAAAATGTTAAAATTATTAAAATATCAATGCTGCAATTCTATAACATTTAATGACAGTTACGATATTATAACCGTTGTTAAGAATTACAGAATCGCAGCATTACATTATGTAAATATACATATAACTTTCATAATTACAAAAATAAATGTATTAACATGTAAACTTTAATTGTTTGTATTATACCTGATGTCTTTCCTTAAAATTTAATTGTTATTTTTTTACATAAATATATTGTATATTGTAGTTTAATATTGTATATACAGGATGAATTTTAAGAATCTTGACGCCGGTCAAGATGAGAAGATAGGAGGAATTAAGATAAACAAAAATGTTCTATACCATTTTGTGATATTCGCAATAGTTAATGAGATATTAATAATTAAAAATCATCGTATTAGCCCGGCCTACCGCCGAATAAAAGCGCGCGGAGAGATACGACCGCCCAGCGTCATTGTTTCTAAGATCGCGAAGAGTTGCTTTCTACAAATGGCAAAAAACAGGGAGACAAGCAGCTCAAAACCGCTGTTTTTAGACATTGCCGCGTATAGTAAATAACTATATATACAGGGTGTCTGATTTAAGGTTGCCAACCCGAAAACTGAAAGTAGACCTGTTGTCACCGTAAACTTTACACAACTTTTCACAAGTTTGACGTGCGTCCTTCCTTCTACGGAAGTAAAACACTAATATAGCGAAAATGCACAGTTTAATCTTTCATCTTCAACTTGTTGTAAAATCTCTAAAACTCAACTAAATCGCTCAATTATTTTTTAAGAATAAAGCTAGAACTGTTAGCTGACAAATGACATTTGCAATAACATAGATACGAATGACTTTAGTACTTTCAAAAATAAACCGCATCTATTGCAAAAATGCGTTATGACTCTTCCGACGAGACAATAGGATGGCCAAAACAAGAAATATTTATCTTACCAAACAGCAAACAAATAGTAATAAATGAAGGAGAAACTCTAAATGTTGTGTGCGTTAGCGAACTAATTCAATTTAATTCTTTTAAAAATAAAAATTGGGTATGTACTATAAATTTTATTACTATGTTTCGAGTTTGACTATTTATTGTTTAAATAACTAATATTTAAGTAATATCCATTAGTTATCCATTAGTATGGTTACATCCTATGCTACGTTTCATTACAGAATTATATCTTCGATTCTCAAATATTCTTCAAGTGATTTATTAAAAAAATATAGTATATAGTTTTATTATATCTGTGCGATAATTATGAAATGTTTATCTTGGTTTTATAGTTATATAAATAAAGTTTTTATATAATATTTAAATAAGTAAAATATTTTAATGAGAGAGATATGGATATTCCTCGTAGAAGTAAAACTCGGGAAACATATTAAAATAAAAGTTTTCAAATAAATATTAATCTATTTAGAAAATTGATATGTTGAAATATAAACTATAATATTTGTATTCTAATTTTTATTTGAAAAAAATTTTCTTTTCAAGTACTTGAGAATATGTTTACTAAATCTCTTATTATGTTCTTATAGCAACAGAGTGAAACAGAATCATTATACGAAAATTGGGAAAAAACCGTTTATCAATATAATATTTCTAAAGAGAACGCCGTTCTCAATGATACTGGCTGGTATTGTTGCTGATTGCAATGCTTTATATCAAAATCATTCATATTATGATTATAAAACCGAAGTAAACTTGCTTTTTGTTTATGTTAAACGTAAGATTAAATTATATATTTCTCGTTAATATGTAAACCATTGAGGAAATATTAGTGTCTGCATCTTGTTGCTATAGTTGCATATTAGCATTGCATTTATTACAGCCAATAAAAAATTTATCGTAAACGAAAGTACCATTATTCATATGGATGCATTTGATCACATTACTACGATATTATGTAGACGATCAACAAATGTACAACCTATGCTAATCAAGAGTAACGTGAGTATTAACAGAAAGTAGCAGAAAATAACTTGTTATTTAATGATAAAATTAATAATAAAATTACATTCAGTTTATATTCTCGTTCCAATCGTTCTCTTGAAATTTACTGTGCGTTAATAGTGTTAAATGAGCCGACTTTTATTGAAAATTTCTGATTTCATGAATGACGTACAAACAATTATTGAAGTCGAATGTTTTTGAAGAAAAAAAATGATATCGTTATGAACAAAACTGTTTATTTAATTCATAAGCGAGAAGTAGCGAGATTAGCCCAATAATAAATACTGATGCTGACAGAAAATTTTAAGA
Organism: Tetramorium alpestre; assembly: GCA_021460005.1. NCBI lineage: Eukaryota > Metazoa > Arthropoda > Insecta > Hymenoptera > Formicidae > Tetramorium > Tetramorium alpestre. The sequence continues at coordinate 53,678 of JAJVSH010000224.1, forward strand.
AAACAACTGGAAATATTTTTTAAAATATAGTAATATTTTTAATTGAGCACCTTCTATTTCCGAAACTAAATTTATGACAAAAACTTATAAAAGTTTTTCATAAAATTACTTACGAAATTACACCTTTCATTTTCGTAAAATATATCACCATGTATACAAATATACATAAATAAAAATATAATAACTTTAGATTTTATTCATTTTTAGATTTTAGATTTTATTCATAATTATAAGTTGTCGTTCGTTTTTGATATTAAATCTTTCATCTAATAATGAATAACGATTTAATGTGTTTAGCACAACGAAAGGTGCGTGTACATATAACGCCAACTAACAATATAAATATATAAAATAGTTTTTAATTTTATTTATTTTTATCTTTCAAGGCAAAATAAATATTATTCTAAACTTTATGTGTAGAAATTAAATATAGAGAAGATGTTTAGATATGTTTGGAGAGTTATTCTTACTTTTGACTTCGAACACCAACATGACGATTATAACTGCTCGATAAAGGCGAACAATGAAACGCACTTACGCACATTTAATAAAGTAGGTACGCAGGGTATGTAAGTTCATACAATGGTCATACAATTCATAATTACTCTACACAAATTAAAAGTAGCGCAAATTGTCTGTACATTTTGTATGTATGCTTTTATGAAATATAATGTTTTTTAGCTAACTCAATGATTTTATTTCATCCTGCAAAATATACTTTTTATGTACAAAAAAGAAGCGGCGACAATGTTGAATTAAGTGCTACAGTTTTCGAAACTGAAGGAAAATCATTTTTGCAATGGTAAAATTTTATAATGTTGTTAGAGATTCAATTTTGCTGCCTTTTCCTATATAAAGTTTCACAACAACACTATCCCCCAATCTCACAAGCAATTTCCTATTTCATTTGTTTTTTTCACACATTTATCTACAAATACTTAATACACGTATCTGCCCATCGTTTTCTTTTCTAATTGTATTCAGATTACTTTTACTATATTTAACGTTTCATTTTAGTTTGCATTAGTCCGCTAATTTGCGTGTGTACATCAAAACTTATTATATGAAATAATGTTCTAAAGTTTCACAAGNACGCAATTATAAATTNNCTNTATNTNAANANANNTNTTAAAAGATAAATTGTTAANAAAGAGATTTAATAAAACAAAATCAATAAAATATAATAGATTTATAGGATGAAGCATAATAGTGACGAATAAAAGAAATTGAGTTATTCTTAGAATATAGTTGTGGTGCGAATTTAATTTTAAACTGTATTTTTATTAATTAAGAGTATAAATTTTAAACAAATAAAAAATCGCTAAATACTAATTTTAAAATGAGATTATTAAAGATAAATACGTTTCATTAGTTTGACTGGAGATTACTTAATTTCTAATTATCTAAGACAAATCATGTTAATGGCATTCAAATCTCACATTACATCTTTATTGCACAATCGTGGATCTCATCATGGTAATTTTTAACAAATGGTGGCCAAATAAAGGCCACTAATCATAATTTGCGGGAAAAATTCAGGTTTTTCTTTAAGGAGGTTCGATAGTATTACAAAAAATGAGTGAATATTATAAAATTTTGGAATATGATTCTTAATAATGTTATAAAGCTCCATGAATTAAAAAAATTTTTTTTTATCGACATATTTCGTATATTGTGAATGGTACTACATTACCGATAATTTTAGAAAAAAATTTATTTTTCTATCGAAAATAAGTATAAACTTTTATGACAGTAAAAAAAGTTCATGGAGCTTTATAATGCTATTAAGAATCATATTCCAAAATTTTCTAATATTCACTCATTTTTTGTAATACTACCGAACCTCCTTAATATAAAACAAATAATTTTTAATCGGCGAAATCACGACAGCAATAATTAACAATACACTTCTAAATGTATTACAGTTTAAATGCAATTGTTTCAATAATTCAGGAATTCACAATGCTTCAAAAAATATAATCTTAAAAAAAATATCTTTTAAAAATTTCAAATTTCAATTTTTTAAATAAAACTATGATTTGTAATTGCATTTTATTCTGCTATTTCGAGACTATACAGCAATAATTATCGTATAATAATACAAAAATACTTTTAATATACGTAATATGTTATCATATGTTCAATATACATTTTATTCGCAGGTTTAAGAATGGTGAGAAAATCATAAACAGCCCGAAGTATTACGTAAGATTTGTACGTTACGGTAATAATATGGCTCTGTTTGCCCTTTTGCAAATAATTGATACAAATGTAATGGATTCAGGAAATTATGTGCTTCAAGCACGAAATCTCTATTCGACTGAGATACAGAACTTTTCACTGGATGTTACCGGTACCGACATTATTTTTTTAATATTAAACAAGAAACATCATAATAAAAACATAACTATAATACACTGCTCAACAAAATTACGGCATAGGTAAATTTATCTCGAAATTTTACATAATTTCAAACAAGCTACCATTAGGAAAATTGTATCATTGTATATTAATTTTTCGAAAAATATTTTAAAGTTTGAAACTTCTTTATTCAAATGCTTTCCGTCGATTTCAATAATCTTTTTTCTCATGAAACGGCACAATGATAAAGCTTGATGCTTGATCCGTCAAAATAGAATTTTTTATGCAATTTTCTTTTTTTTTAAGAGGGTTTTTTATTTAGACATCATTACAAATATAACAAGAATTAACACAAACTTACTTAAGTAGTTTCTGCCTTGTATATATAGGGTGTCCCAGAATTGTGGCATAAATTTTCGTGAGCTGATAGAGCGGACGAAACTGAGTCGAAAAGTCCTCTACCATTTTGCAATTTTTGCAAGAGTTAACGAGATATTAATGATTAAAAATCGCCGTATTAGCNCGGCCCTCCGCCNANTACAAGCGCGCGGCGAGATACGACCGCCCAGCNTCATTGTTCCTAAGATCGCGAGGAGTTGTTTACTACACGCGGCAATGCCTAAAAGCAGCGGTTTTGAGCTGCGATTGCCCCCCTGTTTTTTGCCAAACAACTCCTCGCGGTCTTGGTAACAATGACGCTGGGTGGTCGTGCTTGTATTCGGCGGTAGGCCGGACTAATACGGCGATTTTTAATCATTAATATCTCGTTAACTATTGCCAAAATTGCAAAATGGTAGAGAACTTTTCGTCACAACAGAGTCTCAGTAAAGGACTCAGTTTCGTCCGTTCTACTAGCTCACGAAAATTTATGCCACAATTCTGGGACACCCTGTATATTGGCTTAATCTAGTATATCTATTATGTAAGACAACTAAAGCTTATTAATATTTCCGATAAGTTTTTATACATATTGGACTAAGTTGATTTTGGAGCTTATGTTGTAGGAAATAAAAATTAGAAAACAAAAACCTACATATCCTTTAATATAATGCAATTTTGCTACATTACACCTGAGCTGCTGTAGAAAAAATCGAGAAAACTTTCTATTACTTGCATCTTGAGCGGGAATTTTCCTTTTAATTTAAGAGGTTACGTAGCATTGTGTAATATTTTTTTACCGAGTTCTCGAGGTTTGAATAAAAAATGGTCACTTTGAGATCGATACATCAGTACTTTTTCTCTCCAACAGACACCATGAAAAAAATCATGCAACAATTTTTGTTTTAATTAGTATAGAAAAGTTTGTATTTTGTCATAAATCTGGTGAAAAAAATTCTTCGAGCCCGAAAAAGAGCAATTTTTTGAAGATGTAACACGTTCTTTACGTGTTATTTAAACTCAATTTACTAATATAAAAAGTAAGATAAAAATAATAATAAGTGTTCAAACATTTAGCTTTCCAACGCTTTTTCGTTAGATTCTGTATGTTGACTTTTTCCCGAGTTATAAGCGATCAAAGTTTTAATGATCATTTTTCATACAAATCTCGAAAACTCGGTAAAAAAGATCACACATTGCTCCGCAACATCTTAAATTAAAGGGAGAAGATCTCGCTACAAAATGCACAGAAATAATAGAAAGTTTTCTCAATTTTTTCCACAGTAGGTGTAATGCCGCAAAGTTCCATTAAAACAATTTTATTTTGACTGATCAAGACTTATCATTTGATGAGAAAAAAAGATTATTGAAATCGACGAAAAGTATTTGAAAAAAAAAGTTTTAAATTTTAAAATAGTTTTCGAAAAATTAAAATGTAATAATTTTTTCCAGTGTTGTTTGTTTGAAATTAATATGTTTGTTTAAAATTTTAACATAGATTAATCTAAAGCGATAATTTTATTGAGTAGTATATAATGTACAATTATTTGTGTATAGCTATTCTCATACAACCTTAAGGTAATAATAAGGGTAATGATAAAGATAAATAATTATTGATTTCAGGTAAATCAATTTCTTTATTGACCCTTAATGAATTTCACTATCCACTTAAGCAAAGTACAGAATTTCATTGTGAAGTAATATCTGATCCACCTTCAAATGTAACATGGAGTTTTCTGAGATATCCAAATTATCCATTATTTACGGAAAAAGAGACTGTATATCTAACGGTAAATACAATTTAATAAACGTTCATTTGTATCAATTAAACAAGATTCTTTCCGTATCCGCTTTGTGTATAATAAAGAAATTCTATGGGTTTCATAGAATGTAACGCAAAAGGTAGCTTATAATTCTGACAAACCCAAGTCATTGATAAAAATGCTTATCGAGGTATCAGGGCAAATAAAATGTGAGGCTTGTAATGCTCTTGGATGTGATTCTAAGAATAAAATTATTCTTGTTTTAGGTAAAAATATTTTATTTTACGTATCTGACTTGTATAATTTGTAATTTTGTCATTTCCTATCTTTCGATGTATTCAGATAAATATCAATTAAAAAGTTAAATCTAAAGAAAAAGATTGCATTCTGATTATAAAATTGGTTCACATTATTCTACAAATGTATAGCTATTAAATTTATGCATTTCTTATGCCAAAATGCGAATATGCAAATGTTATTTTTATTTACCATTTCGCTTACATTTATCGTATTATTATTGCAAATGTTATTAAACGTGTTATAGATCAATAAGTTATAATTCCTGAAAAGATTTTAGTCTTACGAAAAAAATATTTTTAGATTAATATATGTATATAGAATCAGTATGAACTCCTCTTCTCTTAAATTTAGATGGATTAGGCGCTTTAGGTATTATTGGTCCAACAGAATCTGTAGTACAAGGTGATAATATAAAGTTGATATGTGCCGCTTCCGTTTATAATTATACGAATATTTTCACGTGGATTGTACGAGTAAATCAAACTGAAAAACCAGTAATAGAAACAGGTAATTATTTTAAAACACAAATTAAAATAAATTAAAGAAAAAGGATTACTTTTTAAAATCGGAGTAAGAATGTAAATCATAAAAATTTTTTCAGAAAAAGGAATTATGCTTATAATTTAACTTTAATTCTGCTGATAATGTTTTCACAAACAATAAAAATAAAATGTGTATATCACACACAATATTCTATATTTGCAATACAATTTTTTAATTTTTATTTTTTTATTAATCATGTTATTTAAATTATTCCTATATTGCACTCAAAATTATGATTTGACATAAAATTTCTCTGATCAAATAATTTTTATATTACTGACGCGATACAGTAAAATAAATAAAATATTACAAACGTTACATTATGAATAAATACATTATGAAAAAAATAGATGAAATATTACAAAGCAAATATTCATCTATTTTACTGTATCGCGTCAGTAATATAAAAATTATTTGATTAGAGAAATATTATGTCAAATTATAATTTTGAGTGCACTATATAGGAATAATTTAAATAACATGACTTAATAAAAAATAAAAATATTACAAAGCAAATAGATGATTATATAAATATTTATTGATAAATGTAAATATTGATTATAGTCATTGTTATTTTCAGAAAGATTGAAGTTTGTGCAGCACACAACTCCATTCACTTATCGATCGACGTTGAAGCTCTATAATGTCCAGAAATCAGATGCCCAAGATTACTTTTGTACCGTAAGAATCAACAACACATCGAATCAGACTTCAAATGCTCTTTCTAACCGTACAACCTACACATTAATTATTTATGGTAAAATTTATTTATTTATTTACAAGTACTTTGATTCGAAATTAATTTTTTAAAGAAATCTTATCAGGATGATAAAAACATACGCACAGACGTAAAAACATATTCTTCTTACTGTAAGAATGAAAAAAGATCATATTAATCTGAATTCGGAAACGCTTCCTTTCCAAGTTATTGGGATCTTGAATAAGTTGTAGCTATTTTTCAACTGATGATGTTACCAGAACTTCTTGCGTTTAGTTTAAGATGGTGACGCATCTATACAGAAGTACTATAAGCAAGCTTGAAATTCAGTGTATGTCATTTCGCGGAAGTGTAAACAACTTTGTTTTTCATAATGTTAAACATGTCAAATTTTGTGCCAAAAAAAGAGTATTTGCGGGGAATTTTACTGCACTACTTTATTAAAAAAAAATCTGCAGTTGAAGCACACAGAATTCTTGTTGAGACTTACGACTTACATGCTCTGTCGGAAACAACATGCAGAGATTGGTTTAGACGCTTCAAAAATAATGATTTTGATGGTGAAAATAAAGAACGCTCTGGCGCACCGAAAAAGTTTGGAGACGAAAAATTGGAGGCATTTCTTCATAAAGACTCTTGTCAGACGCTAATTGAACTTGCAGAATCATTAGGAGTTAATTATTATTTATTTTTTTAAATAAAGCAATAGTTTTCACGAAAAAACAGCGAGAACTTATTCAAGGTCCTAATATATTCTTTTTATTTACATGGATTTTTGATTTAACAGACTTTGATTACATTTTATAAAAGAAATCTCTGAAAATGATTTTTTTTTATATCAATGCTTGCTTTGCACCGATGTCTCATGGATTTTCAAAGACGTTTTCAGATTTGTATTTGTACTTTGTCACACCAAAAAAATAAATTATTTTGTAATATTCCCACAATAACAATAGGTATATTATAAACGAAAGTTTTTAAAATATCCCGTCACTAAGTCTCATTTGATAATTTGTTTACTTTTAATCCTAAACAACAATATGTTGGTAGAGTGTCAGCAGACTGGCAATAGATTTGATAAAAAAATTTTAACAGATTAAGCTCTTCTAAAATTTTGGTAACATTCTGTTGATAGAACCTGTTGACATCATATGTCAGCAGACTTTTTGTTTACAACAAATAATATGTCTTGCAAACAACAGAAGAGCAGATTCTGCTGACAGGACCTGATGTTGATATAGATATTGGTAGTAGAAAGTGAGCAGGACCTGCGTGATACGATCTGATAAAATATATTAATTAATAGAGCAGTAAAAATTATTTTCAAAAAATAATAAAAAGATTAAATTTTTCAGTAGCAGTGACGTCACAATTTAAATGCCTATAAAACAACAAAGTCCGATGCATTTCTATTGCTAGTCTACCGTCAGATTGTATCGCGCAGGTCCTGCTCGCTTTCTACCGCCAATCTGACATCAGATCCTGTCAGCAGAATCTTCTCGATTTCTATTGTCAATCTGCTGACATAAGTCATAGGATATCAACAGTTTCTGTCAGATTTCTAGAAGCAATTTTCTAAAATTATCAGATATTACAAAGTCTGTTTGAAATCTGTTGCATTTCTGGCTTCAGATTCTGGTAGCTATCTTTGCGCATAATCTGTTTTTTCAGGTTTGGCTGTCAGGGAATAGAAAGTGAATAGAACGATAATTCATAAGTTATTGATGCAAAGCATTATTATAATTATTTGCAAGACATATTATTTGTTGTATACAAAAAGTCTTTAAAACTCAGAAAGAAAGCGTTTGGTGATCCACGTATGATTCTCTTTCATTCTTTTATTAGAGTAAATAGAGTATGAAGTTAGAGAGAGTATGAGCTCAAAGTGGCTCTATCTACTTCTGAAACATCTTTATTTAAATATATCTACGTAATATATGTATATAGGGGAGAGTTGCCGAATGCGTACCGGTCTCCTAAATCGTACCTCTTCAATATTTTATAGTTTCATTTAATATAAACAATATTTATTAACTAAAATATGAAGTAAATGAGAAATGAGTAATATAGACTGTGGGGACGATGATAGGAGTCCCTCCTTAGTTTTTATTGCACAACGAGAGAGATATCCCAGTTGGGAGCTATTTGGTCGCCCTGAAAAGGGCGGAGCCACNTCCTGAGAAGGACGGATTGCAGCGCCTTGAAAAAGGCGGTTTCACTCCGATGGTGGAGAATCGGACCCGAACAGGTCTAGGAAGAGTCGTCGTTGTTTTAGACTCAATCTCCTCTTATGCCCAGGTGTACGGGGCCTTCCCACAGGTGTTGANGGGGAAGAGGACCTGCTCGAAACAAACCTCCCGGTTTGCGTAGCTCGGTCCACTCGAACTGCCGGTGGAGAGGATTGCGTAGACGTGTCCTTCCGTGTCCTTTGGGGAGTGACCTGAGTACTCCTCGTTTCCTGCGGAGGTTTGTGCAGGTCGGCCCAGCGTCGGTGAGTCGGCGAAGCTTGGGCTAAC
>JAJVSH010000224.1:94487-105426 GCA_021460005.1 Tetramorium alpestre
CACACGTTCACTCACATGTACTCTACTAAACACATTCGAAACATAACAGAGATAATTATAATGAGACCGATATCTTTTTTAGTGTAGTTACATTCAGTTACTTGTATAACTTTTATTTGCGTATTTTTTTAATTTGTATGCTAATTAACTTATAGTTGTTTTTAAAATAAACAATTTAATTTTATTTATTAGTTATAATCATTATAATTTTTATTTAAAATCCTGGCCTCGCCCCTTTTTCCTTGAAGATAGCATACGGTCTTGTCCCGCCATAATAGGGCAAACTTTGATATATGAAATATGATGAAATAACCTTGACCCGAAATATTAGGGCCGACGATCGCTCGATTAAAAAGTCATAGCTCGATTAAAAAGTCATAGCGTTTTCGAACGTTGGTCTCTAGCTGGAACATCCCTCGTGTGATCGGAACGCTCGCCCAAATAGAGTGACTCTGACAATGAGATAAAAGACAAACGACCCGTTCGTCCGACCACGCCCGCTTCTTATCTTAACAGTTTTATTCTAATTCCAAATTCTCGGATCAGGACGTAACACTTGTAATAAATGCATTAAAAAAATAATTCTACGATTTTGTAGTTTAATGAAGATATGAAAATTTGTACCTTGAAAAACGTACTTCAAATTCTTCAAAAAGTACAACTATGTAACAGTAGAAAACAGTGTTTATAATGTAAATGTTCTAACTTAAGTTACTAATTACTATTATTACTTACATACCGATGTTATATTTTGTAATATAACATTAACAATATATTGTATTATAATTATATTTTTTTAAACTTTTAAATTTAATTTTTAGTATTTTTATTTCTATTTGTCTTTAAACATAATTTTTTTTATTTATCTATATGTCTATAAATAATTTAAATTATAATTAATAAAAATACATTTTAAAATATCTATTTTAGTTTATTTATATTTTATCAAGAGTTTTTAAGAAATGTTAATATTACATGTTAATATTAAAATATTAAAATATTAAAATATTAACATTATATAAATATATAATTTTCATAATTACAAAAATAAATGTATTAACATATAAACTTTAATTTTTGTATTACATCTTATATTAATTTAATGACGATAAAATATAATTACATTTCAATTTGTATTTTGACGAAATATTATTCATATACTATATTTTTCATTTCTTTTAAAAAATGTTATACATCTTATATCGGAGTATTCACTTTACTATCTATCTTATTTTCTTTTCGAAATTTGAAAATTTGAATTTTTACTGTAGATCTTTTACTTTACTAGATATCTGGATAAAAGAAACGTATCTTATAGATACAAGTTTGGATAGAAATTTGAAAGAGAATTCAAATATTTCTTCAAATTCGAAAATTTCTCTTAAAAAAGTTTTAAAAAATGGTTTGAAAGTTTCTTAAAAAAAATACTTAAAGAAGCAGTTCAATTATTCTAAATTACGTTCTTACGTTCAATCTTAACCTTTTAAGGCAAATTGGTTTTGTCTGAAATATGCTCCAGAAGGCAAGAAAAAAATTTTTTGATTTTTTTATCCAAGGGTTTTTTGGATCGCAGAATACGATTACGTGATCAAAATTGTGAAATTCAAAATGGCGGAGCCAATATGGCAGAAAAATGTTACATAAGCCAAAAATTGATGTATTTTATAAAAATTTCATGTTTTTTATTTTGTATTTAATTTATCAGTGGGAAAATAAAATTTTTTTAATAAAAATGATCGATTATTAACGTTTAATAAATGAGAAGAAAATTTTAAAGATATATTTTTCAAGACCTTCTGCATTAACTGGTAAATTTTTATTTACGACCCCAGAATGTACCACGACGACGCTGCAAAATGGGAATTACATTCCAGTTTTTCTTTTTTTATTTTATTTCATTTTTAATTTTTAAAATTTTTTTATTTATTTAAATTTTTTTATTTTAAATTTTATAATATTTTTGTATTTTATATTTTTATTTAGAATTATGTGACACATTCTATTCTCCGTATTAGATCAGCTAATTTGAATTTATTAATTATAACTGCAAATACGTATTTTATATGCATTATCAAGCCTGCCTATTTTACGATTTGAAAAACACCTGACCACAAAATTTTAATAAAATAAGTTCATTTTTGGTTTATATGATATTTTCGTCATCGGCGTATTGAATACGTCGTTTGGAACTTATTAATTTTAATCACAAAATTTACGTATTCCGCGACCCAAAACACCCTTAGACAATAAGTTTTAATGAAATAAATCAATTTTCAAATTGTGGCATTTTTGTACGCCATATTGGATTCGCCATTTTGAATTTATCAATTTTACCCAAAAACATGTATTCTACGGCCCAAGAAACCCTATACATATGTAGTTTTAAAAAAATTGCAACAACGATCTGCGAGAAAATGCATTTGACGTCATATGGCATCTTTGCCACTTAAGGGGTACGAAAAAATTTGATGCCATATGGCGTCGTTGCCGCTTAAGTGATTAAATAAGGTTTTAATTGTGCTATTTGAAACTATGTGAAACATGACTTAATATCTTCTGACATACATGGTGTTTGTTACATGATAAATAATTTATTACATAAATCGCTACTACGCATTACAAGATTATTATGCATCATTACGCATTATGTAGTAAACTCAGTTGTTTATAGAAACAATTAGATAGTAAACACGTCAGAAGGCATGCTTGTATAAGTCTTATATAAGTCTTTAGAAAGTGAAAGTAACGTAAGATATTTTATTTTTATTTATGTACTTTGTAAGTAATGTAAAAAAATAAATAAAAATAAATTATCTTACTGAAGATACTTTAAAATAATATCTTTATTTTACGTTACTAATGATAAATTTGGTCTATGATTATTTAAGATCATCGTTATAAAAAAAATCATTTCTAACTTTGAGTAAGATAACTTTGGATTTTAAGGTAACTTTAAGAATAAATTATGTAAAATTTGCCATTAACATCGCGTCATCATAAAGGATATCTGCTATCTGAGTATAACAACTAAGATCGCTCAAAGATACTTTCTTCTGTATTATTTCTGTATCACTTTCTATAGGACGGGATAAGGAATGAGGGAGTTCTTTAAAGTTATCTATATAGACTATACAGTAAAAGTTACCTATACATTGAGATTACATACCTCTTACTTTTTATCTCCTCGTTCCTAGTCATTTTATCTTAATTTCGATTGAAATGATGTACATAATTATCGGCAGCATATTTCACTGCTTTTATTGACTTTCTAATCAACTTTATCTTCTGAACATTCCATCAATTAATATGTTTCAATAAACATTTGTGGATAGAAATTGATCAAGCACAAGTTATCTATACAGTAAAAGTTACCTATATATTGAGATCATATATAACCTATTATTTTTTATCTTCTTGTTCCTAACAAGTTATTTCATCTTAACTTTGATTGAAATGATGTATCACAATCAGCAGCTTCATTGCTCTTATTAATTTTATGATCAACTTCATCTTCTGAACATTCCATCAATTTGTATGTATATGCGAATATGAGTGCGTATACGCATACTTCCTTCTCTCTCTTCCTCATTAGTTTTCATTCTCTCTCTGACACTCTCTCTCTTTCTCTCGCTGTCTGTCTCACTCCTCCGTTTCACTCTCTCATTTTCTTTCTTTCTTCTTCTTTTTATTATTGAAATCTTCGGAATAAAGAATGACTAGGCTCGCGAAGAGAAACTTTGTTCTTGGGATACATTCGTGTTCAATCATTTCATCATGCTACATCAAAGTAAAAAATTTAATTAATGCATCCAAGTGCAAAATTGTGAAAAGTCGATAATATTAGAAGGAAAATGAAAATGTTGCATCGCGTTTTGATACTTATTATCTCAGTGTTTTGCCAAGGTAATTAATTCTATATTACTTGTAAAATAGAGTATATCCAAGTCTTGAAAATTCACTAAATTAATCGAGTGAAACTTTTTTATTGATAAGATGCTTTTCTCTATTTTTATATTGATTGTCCTACTTAAACTACACAGACAAGATGCACTGATCCAATAAAATATAAACGGATCAATTTTCTGGGCTAATTGTTTTTTATTAAAATTGTTTTTCCTTGATTCTATACAGTGATAGTAGCGATTAAAAGCGATTGGAATGATGTTCAAGCTCCTTGAATAGTAAAGTATTCAAAATATATGTTATTGTGAGTTTGGGTTTTCCTTCAACCATTCGTCACATTGACATTTGTCGCTAGATCATATTGAAAGTGTCTTCTTTCGTTTTTTGTCATGATTAATTTCCTGTTTTCCAAACTTAAAATACCACTCACAGGATGTTACATATTTTGATGACGTAGTCACCATCTAAACATCCGTGCTATAACGGTTATATTAATTAAAGAATTTGAACGCTCGTAAAAATCGTGTCCATCAATGTTTTAAGGAAATTGGTAAGTTATAAGAAAATAATAAAAATCACATGTAATCTTTGTAAAATGTTGTCGGCAAAAAATGCATCAACTGCTTGAATTTCAAGTGATTTGATTTTGACCTAGATTTTTAGAATTATTATAATTCTAAATTATAAAATTCTTATTATACAATTTATATACAATTTAATTTAAATATGGGGTATTCATAAATACGTATGAGTACTATAGATGCAAATGTCATTATCAAAGTAAGTTAAAATAGTAGAATTATAATTTGAAAAAAGAAAAGAAAAATATTGAAGTTTCAGAATACTATTTTACGAATGACTTACAAAAAAAAACAAGAATGAAAATTTTTTATCACTTACTTTACTTTAAAAAATTTAGATGAAAACACGACTTTTTCCTGAATATGAGCTTAATCGGCCTTCTTATGATAAACATATACATACACGCACTCACGCACGCATGAACGCACGTACGCACGCATATATTCACACATAACCATACATAGAATATCCTTAGGTATTCTTGACATCACTCATGTAGTAGTAAAACGAATTGAGATGAACCAAAACATTTCATACTATTGCGATATTTGGAATAAAAATTAATAATAATTTCGTGTTTTTAGTATCGAGAAGTCAAGAATTATTTATCTCACCAAATAACAAACAAATAGTAATAAATGAAGGAGAAACTCTAAGTATTGCGTGCATTAGTAAACTAATTCGATTTAAATCTTATGATGAAAATAAGGTACGTATTATAAATTTTATTAGGCTATGTTTCGAGTTTGACTATTTATTGTTTGAATAACTAATATTTAAGTAATATTTATCCATTAATATGGCTACATCCTATGCTACGTTTTGTCACAGAATTATATCTTCGATTCTCAAATATTCTTCAAGTGATTTATTAAAAAATACATTAGTTCTATTATATCTGTGTGATAATTATGAATTGTTTATCTTGGTTTTATAATTACATAAATAAAATTTTTATATAATTATCATTTAAATAAGTAAAATATTTTAATGAGAGAGATGTGGATATTCCTTATAGAAGTAGAACTCGGGGACATATTAAAATAAAAGTTTTCAAATAAATATTAATCTATTTAGAAAATTGATATGTTGAAGTACAAACTATAATACTTGTATTCTAATTTTTATTTGAAAAAATTTTCTTTTCAAGTACTTGAGAATGTGTTTACTAAGCTTCTTATTATGTTCTTACAGAAAATCTTGAGAATACCAAAAATTTGGGAAGCCATTTATCAATATAATATCTCTAAAGAGAATGCCGTTCTCAGTGATACTGGCTGGTATTGTTGCGCTGATTATAATGCTTTTTATATGAAAAATACTACTAAATATATTAAATATAATAAATATACAACATATGGTTACATTACCGAAGTAAACTGGCTTTTTGTTTATGTTAAACGTAAGATTAAATTATATATTTCTCGTTAATACACAAATCATTGAAGAAATATTAGTGTCTGCATCTTGTTGCCATGTTTGCATATAAGCATTGCATTTATTACAGCCAATTTATTACCAATAAGCCTATTTATTACAGCATTTATTACCAATAAGAAATTCATCATAAACGAAAATACCACTATTCATCTAGATGCATCTGATCATGCTACAACGATATTATGCAGACAATCAACAGATGTACAACCTTTGCTGATCAAGGGTAACGTGAGTATTAACAGAAAGTAGCAAAAAATAACTGTTATTTAATGATAAAATTAATAATAGAATTACATTCAGTTTATATTCTCGTTCCAATCGTTCTCTTGAAATTTACTGTGCGCTGATAGTGTTAAATGAACCGAATTTATTGAAAATTTCTGATTTCATCAATGGCGTACAAACAATTATTGAAGTCGAATGTTTTTGACAGAAAAAAATGATATTATTACGAACAAAACTGTTTATTTAAGAATACATTCTCATGTAACCGCAGTAAAAATACGGCCGTCTTTGGAATTTTTTAAAGAAAAAAACTATGAAACATACGATTCTAATTTTTTACACATTTATTAATACATATCAAGATGCGAAAAAAAATTTTACAGCAATATTTTCATTCCAAAATTCCGAGACATTAATTGAGAGGCATTGAACGGTTAACACAATATCTCAAGAACCAATAGCCTGAAATAATAAAACCAAATTTTTTCTTAAAGTTTATTTACGTGGCTATCGTGTAAACTAGAATTATTGAAAAATATTGAAAATTCGTAAGTTGACACGTGTATTTAGAAAGTGAAGTAAAAAATTTGTTGCATCACTTTCTAAAAACACGGGTCAATTTCAATATTTTTCAATAATTCTAATTTACGTGATAGCCACGTAAATAAACTTTAAGAAAAAATTTAGTTTATTTATTTCAGGCTATTGGTTCTTGAGATATCGTGTTAACCGTTCATTTTTTCAACGCTATGCCTCTAATTAATGTCTTGGAATTTTGGAATGAAAATATTGCTGTAAAATTTTTTTTTACATCTTGATATATATATTAATAAATGTGTAAAAAAATTAGAATCGTATGTTTTATCTTAAGTTTTCTCTTAAAAGAATTCCAAAGACGGCTGTATTTTTAGTGTGGTTACATGAAAACGTATCCTTAATTCATAAGCAAGATGTAGCGAGATTAGCTAATAATAAATACTGATAATAAATACTGATGCTGACAGAAAATTTTAAGAAAACAACTGGAAATATTTTCTAAAATATAGTTTTTTTTTTATTGAGCACCTTCTACCTCCGAAACTAAATCATTTATGACAAAAACGCATAAAAGTTTTTCATAAAATTACTTACGAAATTACACCTTTCATTTTCGTAAAATATATCACCATATATACAAATATACATAAATAAAAATACAATAACTATATTAGATTTTACTCATAATTATAAGTTGTCTCCCATTTTTTATATTAAATTTTTCGTCTAATAATAAATAACGATTTAATGTGTTTAGCACAACAAAAAATGCGTGTACGTATAACGCCAACTACAAACTAACAATATAAATATATAAAATAGCTTTTAATTTTATTTATTTTTATCTTTCAAGGCAAAATAAATATTATTCTAAATTTTATGTGTAGAAATTAAAAATGGAGAAGAAGTCGCTTAAAAAAGGTTTGCATGTTATTTTTACTTTTGACTTCGAATATCAACGTGACGATTATAACTGCTCGATAAAGGCGGACAAAAAAACGCAGTTATTCGCATATAATACCATATTGTTCCAGAAACGTAAGTTCATACAATGATCATACAATTCATAATTATTCTGCACAATTTAAAAGTAGCACAAATTGTCTGTACATTTTGTATATATGCTTTCATGAAATATAATGCTTTTTAGATATACCAATTATTCAATTTTATGTAGAAACTACTTTTTATGTACAAAAAAGAAGTGGCGACAATGTTGAATTAGGTGCTACAGTTTACGAAGATGGAGAAAAATCATTTTTGCAATGGTAAAATTTTATAATGTTGTTAGAGATTCAATTTTGCCGCTTTCTCCTATATAAAGTTTCACAACGACACTATCCCCCAACCTCACAAGAAATTCCCTATTTGTTTTTTTCACACTCGGACACATGTACATACATATATTTACAATACTTAATACACGCATCTGTCTGCCCATAGTTTACTTTTCTAATTGTATACGGATTACTTTTACTATATTTAACGTTTCATTTTAGTTTGCATCAGTCCGCTGATTTGCGTGTGTACATCAAAACTTATTATATGAAATAATGTTCTAAAGTTTCACAAGTACGCAATTATAAATTGCCTGTATCTCAAGAGACGTGTTAAAAGATAAATTGTTAAAAAAGAGATTTAATAAAACAAAATCAATAAAATATAATAGATTTATAGAATGAAGCATAATAGTGACGAATAAAAGAAATTGAGTTATTCTTAGAATATAGTTGTGGTGCGAATTTAATTTTAAACTGTATTTTTATTNAGAAACTACTTTTTATGTACAAAAAAGAAGTGGCGACAATGTTGAATTAGGTGCTACAGTTTACGAAGATGGAGAAAAATCATTTTTGCAATGGTAAAATTTTATAATGTTGTTAGAGATTCAATTTTGCCGCTTTCTCCTATATAAAGTTTCACAACGACACTATCCCCCAACCTCACAAGAAATTCCCTATTTGTTTTTTTCACACTCGGACACATGTACATACATATATTTACAATACTTAATACACGCATCTGTCTGCCCATAGTTTACTTTTCTAATTGTATACGGATTACTTTTACTATATTTAACGTTTCATTTTAGTTTGCATNAGTCNGCTGATTTGCGTGTGTACATCAAAACTTATTATATGAAATAATGTTCTAAAGTTTCACAAGNACGCAATTATAAATTGCCTGTATCTCAAGAGACGTGTTAAAAGATAAATTGTTAAAAAAGAGATTTAATAAAACAAAATCAATAAAATATAATAGATTTATAGAATGAAGCATAATAGTGACGAATAAAAGAAATTGAGTTATTCTTAGAATATAGTTGTGGTGCGAATTTAATTTTAAACTGTATTTTTATTAATTAAGAGTATAAATTTTAAACAAATAAAAAACGCTAAATACTAATTTTAAAGTGAGATTATTAAAGATAAATACGTTTCATTAGTTTGACTGAAGATTACTTAATTTCTAATTATCTAACATAAGACAAATCATGTTAATGGCAAATCTTCACATTCAAATCTCACATTATATCTCTATTGCGCAATAGAGTGGATCTCATCATGGTAATTTTTAACAAATGGCGGCCAAAAAAAGGCCAAATAATCATAATTTGAGGGAAAAACTCAGGTGGTTTTTTATGAAGTTTCGGTAATATTACAAAAAAATGAGTGAATGTTATAAAATTTTGGAATATGATTCTTAATAAAGCTCCATGAATTTTTCCAATTATTTTTATCGTCATATTATTTTATATATTGTGAATGGTACTACATTACCGATAATTTTAAAAAGAAATTTACTTTTCTATCGCAAAAAAATATAAACTTTTATGACGGTAAAGAGTTGAAAAATTCATGGAGCTTTATAACGCTATTAAGAATCATATTGCAAAATTTTCTAACATTCACTCATTTTTCGTAATACTACCGAACTTTCTTAATATAAAATAAAAAAATTTTAATCGACGAATTTACGACAGCAATAATTAACAATACACTTCTAAATGTATTACAATTTAAATGCAATTGTTTTAGTAATTCAGGAACCATCACAATCGCTTCAAAAATATGATCTTAAAAAAAATATACCATTTAAAAATTTCAAATTTCAATTTTTTAAATAAAATTATGATTTGTAATTGCATTTCATTCTGCTATTCCGAGGCTATACAGCAATAATTATCGTATAATAATAAAAAAATGCTTTTAATATACATAATACGTTAACATATGTTCAATATACATTTAATTCGCAGGTTCAAGCCGAATGGTGAGAAAATCATAAACAGCCCGAAGTATTACGTAAGATTTGTACGTTACGATAATAATATGGCTCTGTTTGCCCTTTTGCAAATAATTGATACAAACGTAATGGATTCAGGATATTATGTGCTTAAAGCACGAAATATCTATTCGAATGTGAGTCAGGACTTCTCATTGGATGTTACCGGTACCGACAATATTTTTTAAAATTAAATAAGAAACATCATAATAAAAACATAACTATAATATTCTGCTTAACAAAATTATCGCATAGGTAAATTTATGTCAAAATTTTACATAATTTCAAACAAACTACCACTAGGAAAAATTATAGTGTATTAATTTTTCGAAAAAAAAATTAAAATTTGAAACTTCTTCTTTTAAACGTTTTGTTGATTTAAATAATCTGTTTCCTCATGAAACGACACAATGATAAAGTTTTATGCTTGATCCGTCAAAATAAAATTCTTGCAAAATAAAATTTTTAATGCAACTTTCTTTTTTTTAAAGAGGGCTTTTTATTTAGACATCATTACAAATATAACAAAAGTTAACACAAACTTACTTAAGTAGTTCCTTGTACATATATTGGCTTAACCTACTATATCTATTATGTAAGACAACTAAAGCTAATTTATATTTCCGATAAATTTTTATACATATTGGACAAAGCTGATTTTGGAGCTTATGTTGTAGGAAATAAAAATTAGAAAACAAATATCTTTATATCCTTTAATATAATGCAACTTTGCTACATTACACCTGAGTTGCTGTAGAAAAAATCGAGAAGACTTTTATTATTTGGTTTCTTGAGCGAGTTTCTTCCTTTTACTTTAAAAGGTTAGGGAGCGTTGTGTAATTTTTTTTACCGAGTTTTCGAGGCTTGAATAAAAAATGATCACTTTAAGATCAACACAACTTTAAAAAATGATCACTTTAAGATCAACAGTACTTTTCTCTCCAACAGACAGCACACAAACACACAC
>JAJVSH010000224.1:167243-179244 GCA_021460005.1 Tetramorium alpestre
TGGAGCTTCGGCATAATGCTCTGGGAATTTTTCACTCTGGCCAAAAAACCATATTCCGGCATAGAAGCAGAGGAACTATATCAAAAATTAATCGAGGGCTATAGAATGCAACAGCCTAATTATGCTATCCGCGAAATATATAACATCATGTTACAATGCTGGGAAACTGAACCAACGTCGCGTCCAAGCTTTACAAATCTTGTGGAGTGCATTGGAAATTTATTGGAAGAAAGTGTAAAAATGGTGAGTCACACTTTTTCATTTTTATTCTGCAACGGTAATGTTTCTATGACATAAGCGAAGAAATAAAACGTAATATACATACATATATGTACGGCTGGGTGTGCGACTGCGTGTGCGTGTGTTTAAAAAAAAGTAAAGGTAAATATTCACATAAGGTCACCTCTTCCAAAGATCAATGATCTTGACATATGTTATCAAAGTCACCTCCCTGAGTAACCTTTAAAAGCTTGTACTTGTTTTACATGACTGATTTTATGAGAAACGAAAAAAAATTATAAAATTATCGGCTTCTGATGTTGCTTCGTAACAATATTTACTTAAATAAAAGTTTTACAACTTGTACATGTAAAACAAGTACAGGCACCCCTAGAGTTAACATTAAAGAATAATAGACTGTGTTTTTAGAATGAGCCTACACTGAGAGAAAAGTATGTGGTATTTGCAACTATAATTGCATAGTAAAAAAATTATAGTTAGGAATATCATTTTTATAGTAGTTATTACTATAACATTGGTAATAATAACTATATACCCATAGTTATGCCAACCATGAAAAAATTTTACTACAAATTATACAGTTTTTAATATTAATAAATATTAATATGGTGAAATATGAGATAATAAATAGTAGAAAAATTAACTATTTTTTTATAATTAATACAAACATAATAATTGTAAATTTAACTATATTCAGATCATCCACTTCATTATTTACATAGTAATAATAATTTTAAAAAAGATGCCAAAAATTACTATTTCCGTGCAATTAACGTAACTATATTAATAATACGTTTGATCACATTTCGTACAAAAAATTTACCATATAAGTAGTAAAAATAATAAAACCATTCGTATATTATAACAGCAACATAATATACTCGCAGTTTGTTTCGCCAACGCCGCTAGGCGTCGCATAAGAGCATAAGCTTTCTCGTAAGTAAAATTCACTAGCAAAGATATATAAGTATCCTCCTAAAGTATACTTTTAAATGAAATGAATTAATTTTTAAAAGTATAACTGTTCCAACATTAGATTTGGAATTTGAGAATAAAATATGCAAAATATCTTATTCTAAAATAAAAAAAAGTGTTGTTACAAAATGTTCTAACCATAGTAACAATTAAATTTTTCTTAATAAAAAGAACAAAATACTATGACATATAGTTCTTTCTTTTTTCAATTATAGTTATAAGTATCATATTTATAGTTTCATTTACCATCTATAAATCACAATTATTGTAAAACCATATATATTTAACCATTGCATGAACGTATACTATAGTTATTATAACAATAATATGATATTGAGCCAATTATAATTCGCATGGTTCAAATAACTATAAAAATGTGGTTGGGTCCAAAAATGACTATAAATTATAGTCAAATTATGGTTATTGCAACTATTTTTTTCTCTCAGTGTAGATGCTTTAATAAAAAAGTTTAATTCATTTGAAAATTTTGTATGTGAAAATTTTTTCTTGCATGCGAAATTGGTGGAAAAATAAAACATAACAGTAGATTAATTTACGTATGCAGTGTGTTATTGTCTGTATTTTGATTTTGGAAAAGGATTTTTAAATCTGTAAAACCAATTGAGAGATTAATCAATTTGAAATTAATCATGCTCGATCGATAACTATGTCATTTTAGGATCCCCTTAACTCTCGGGGAACATATTGGGCCTCATATTAACCCTGCATTGAGAGAAATGTTTTGTATTATGAACTAAAAGTTTTGTTGATATATGCTCAAGAAATTTATTTAGTTGCTGTAAACAAATATGTTATTTGTTTATATCTTGTTAAGTCGTTTTGGTTTAGAGAACAAAACAGAATTGTTTAGAGAACAAAACTGTTTTGTTCTCTAAACCAAAACGACTTAACAAGATATAAGCAAATAACATATTTGTTTACAGCAACTAATTTACAGCAAATAAATTTCTTGAGCATATATCAACAAAACTTTTGGTTCATAATACAAAACATTTCTCTCCGTGTGTAGTCAACTTTGATTAAAAATAGTTTTAAGAATATTATTCATTTATTCTGAGGTCATTTTTTGTTGTGTATATTTTTGTTGTGTATATTTTTGTACATATTTTTTAAATAGATAGTGGACCAAATTTGGTACAGAGTCATATTGGGTACAGGTTACCTAATATAATATATAACCCCGTATCCAATTACCTTATATAATATTGAGAGTACAAATTAGTTCGGTCTGTTTTTTTGTGTGTGAGGCACCCAATTGCCTTGCTTTTCATGGATTTCAATCGTACGGAAACTGCTTGTTGAGTCACTCCTAATGATTCTGCAAGCTCCTCTTGCGTTTGACTCGGATCTTCATCGAGTAATGCCTCCAATTCTTTGTCTTCGAATTTTTTTGGCTGTCCAGAGCGAGGCTTGTCTTCAACGCTGAAATCACCATTCTTGAAAAATCGAAACCATTCCCTACATGATTTATCAATTGGAGCATTGTCACCATAAACTTCCACAAGCATTCGATGCGCTTCAGCTGCACTTTTCTTCCAATTAAAGCAGAAAACTAAAACCTCCCGCAAATGCTGCTTAGTTAACACAAAATTTGACATATTCAACACAGTAAAAAACAAGGTTTTTGTATGAAACTCAAAGCGATATAAATTGAATATTATTGACAGATGTCTAATCTCTTTGAAACTGCCGAAATCAGCTGTCACTATGAAATATTCATAACATCCAGAGTCATCTTTTGAAAACGGACCGAACTAATTTGTACACCCAATATTAATGTGTAATATGTAAGAAACCTTATATAATCTTAATATGTAACGGTAACGAGTTACTTAAAAAAAATAACACTAACAGTAACGCGTTACTTTTACAAAGTAACGTTCACAATTCTAGGATTAAATAATCATACGTTTAAATTGCAGTAATCAGTAATTTATTTGAGATGAAGTCTTAAAAATTTTATTTTAAAAATAGGTAATGTATTTTCGGAATACTATTTTTTATAAAATTTTTTAAAATAACATATATCTTATATTAATATATTATATGAATACAATATTATATATTTAATATTAATATACGTGTTTTAAGGGGTAATACCACCTTGGAGCCTTAAATTTGTTACGAATTTTTTTTAAAGAAAACTATTCTGTGCAAGGAGAAAATCTTTATTGGAATCTGTTATATTGAAGAATATAAAAAATATTTTTAAAAGTATTTAATATAAAAATTAAGCGCTCGATGGCTATCTTTTTTACGTTGGTTTTCAAAACGGGGGGGCGTGATTACTCCGCAGTGGTTAGTCCTAGAACAAAAAACCAAAAATATTTATTTTCTACAATTCAAAACTAGGATCTGACGTAGCCGTTTTGTGCAATTTTTGTTAAAATAGCAACAATTTTTAAAAAAATTCTTTTTTTTTATGCTCACATTTTCTTCAAATCGTTGTCATTTTAACAAAAATGTATATTTCTCAAAACGGCTATGTCAGACCCTAGTTTTGAATATGTAGCAAATAAATATTTTTGGTTTCTTGTTCTAAGACTAACTTGTTCTAGGACACTGCGGAGTAATCGTGCCCGTCGTTTTGAAAACCAACGTACAAAAAGATAGCCATCACGCACTTAATTTTTATATTAAATACTTTTAAAAATATTTTTTATATTCCACAATATACTCGTAACAAACGCCAAAAAAGATTTTTTCCTTGCACAGTATAGTTTTCTTTAAAAAAATTCGTAAAAAATTTGAGGTTCCAATTGGTGTTACCCCTTAAAGATGATACAACGCATAACGAAAACACATTTGTTGTTCCCTTCTTGTTTCAGTATTATATTAGCCTATATACACCGTACCTAGACATGAACGAGACAAATTTGAACGTGAACCCCGGCTGTTCAAAGGATAAGTCTGAGATATATAATCCTCATCCTATACAGAAACACTCACATATTGAGTTTCTATCGCCCGAATCGAATTGCGAAAACACGATCGAACTGTCTCCTATGTTGAAGCACGAAGAAGATGCCCATTTGAAACCTATCAAAATTACGAGCAAAGAGCAGAATTTATCCGACGAAAGCAAACAATGAAGAACCAGATGATCGACAGAATGGAACAGAATTCCGTTTATTACAACGTACTGCGGAATTTACTTGATAAATCTCAAAACGAACGAAAATAATAAACTAATATGACGGATTCCAAAAACAATATTACGCGCCGTCTAGCATCAGCGTGAAAAACAATTATATAAACATGCCTGAAAGATCTGAAAAATAAATATATCAGATAACTTCAGTAATTCTTGTTGCATGATGATCAGCAACCATGAAATAAACGAGAAGACCAAATCCGTTTGAAAATTCGACAGCTCTCATATAAATCTGCAATATTAAAAATTTCTTAAATAATATTTTGTTCAGTTAAATAATTTAGTTATAAATATATATTCCAAACATCTTATAATTGTTGTGTTAAAATAATTCTTATTGTGTCACATTATGAATAATACGCAATAAGAGATTTAGTATTTTAGTATTGAGTTTAGAATTTTGTACAATATCTTTAAATCATTGTGCCATAATGATTAATAATGTATCGAGAATAAGTCAGTAAATAGAATCAACAAAAATATTTTCTCATCTAGATTTCTTTCTTATTAATTATATTTCACTGTGAGAAAGCGAAATAATATGTTCTCGTATAATACGTAAAAATATTTTACTATACAAGGTGTCCCACAATTGTTGTACAAAATTTCGTGAGCCGGTAGAGCGAACGAAACTGAATAGAAAAGTCCTCTACCATTTTGCAATTTGCGCAATAGTTAACGAGATATTAATGAATAAAAATCGCCGTATTAGCCCAATCCTCCGCCGAATATAAACGCGCGGCGAGATACGATCGCCCAGCGTCATTGTTTCCAAGATCGCGAAGAGTTGTTTTCTATAAATAGCAAAAAACAGGGGAACAATCGCANCTCAAAACCGCCTCTTTTAGGCATTGCCGCGTGTAGTAAACAACTCTTCGCGCGATCTTGGTAACAATAGCGCTTTGCGGTCATATCTCGCCGCGCGCTTGTATTCGGCGGAGGGTCGGGCTAATACGGCGATTTTTAATCATTAATATCTCGTTAACTATTGCGCAAATTGCAAAATGGTAGAGAACTTTTCTATTCAGTTTCATCCACTCTGCCGGCTCATGAAATTTTGTACAATTGTGGGACACCCTGTATATGCCTTTTTCGAAGAATATCACTACGAGACTTTTGCTTATTTTGTATTTTTTGTTGAATCATTGATTATCACATATATCTGTTTATTAATTAGCAATTACTGGGAGAATTAATTTGTTACAATAATAATAATGATGCGAAGTAGTGTTTAATATTCAGTAGCTCCAATTTGTCAACTAAAGTTCGAAAATAACTACAGATGCAAAGCAGACTGTATCGTTTTATTCACACAAGAGTTGTTGCATTTACATAAATCAGTATAATGTAGTATAATATAGTATTTACTTTCATACATTACTGCTGAGGAAAATGTTCATTTTCAAAGACTTTTAATATTGGATTTATAACATCACATTCTTCTTGCACATTCGTTTCGTACCTTCAACAATAGTTCTTTTTTTAATTAGATTTGTTTCAATACTACTTGGGGATATTAAGCCGCTTTCATTTATATTTTTGAGCGATTAATTTCTTATATTATATATATATATATATATACACTTTTAAATGTTTGTTACATTATTAATAATACTATGTAATTATATGTTTGTCACTTATAAAGTAGACCGAGGCGAATTGGATCACAAGGCCAATCAGATTAAAGTAAGAATTGAGATCATATTTGTTACATTCATTAATATATTTAATCTTGTAAAATACAAATAATAATAACCGTCATGATTAGAAGAAGATGGATTGGTGACCGCACAGCAGCTTTCTTTTTCTATATTTTGTATCGCATTTCATTATAGATATCAGGGAACGCGCAATCTAAGACCTCTATGATCAAAAGTCGATCAATATTACATACTATGGCTACTATTCTATTTGTTATTTCGCCGTGCCGCGAAAAGTGGCAACAATTAAATCTCTACGTTTTCTTTTTAAAAGAAGACAATTCAATAATTGATAAAATAGTTTAATTATCATTAAAGGTACAATTTAATTATTCATTTAAAAATTAATATTGCATTTGAGAAGAAATATAATAAAATCTCGTCCCATATTATAATTAAAAGTCGAAATAATTGCTAGTACTAACTCGTGACAGGAATAACTTTGCGAACCAGATGAAGATAAGTGCACCGATACTGCGCAGATCCATATTTGCATATTACAGTACTTATAACAAACGTACACGTTCGTTGTAATTAGATTATTAACAAGTTTCAGCGACATCTCGTTTTACACTTTTTGCATTTTTACGTTTCGTTCACCGTTCACAGAACGCAATTACGAGCTATTGAGAGTCTATTGTATTGTAAGCTTTTAGAAAATATCCGGAACGTTTTTGTCCACTCTAAATTATGTACGGGCGTGAAATTCACTATTATATTTGTGCACGCAGCATTTATTTTCTATAGTATACGAAATAAAAAAATTATGTGTGCATGCTCATTCAACAAAAAAAAAATACATTTGCGCATAAAATTATACATGCACATCTTTTTTCTTATATTATTTGTTATTTAAAAAATTATATAAAACAGAAGAAGTTATCATCAAATCACATAATCAATTTTAAGAATGTTTGGAAAACGTTACAAAAGTATATTGCATATCGCATATTTTGAGAAGGTTCGATACACATCTACACCTACTTCTCGAAAATCGTCTGTACACCGACTGTCACGATGTGTCCTCCTATTCCATATTAATGGTATGCACTGTGGTAATAATGGTATGTCGTGTTTAACTTTTTTGAAGACACTTCCGTGAGAAAATTTACGATAAAATAAAACGTATAATTAAAAATGAACCTGTTACATTATTACACCTTCGTATTTCATTGACATAGATTATAAGAGTAACTTTTATCAATTTTTTTCCATATTTGTCTCCGAGTTAGCACTAGCATTTGTACACACACACACACACACACACACACACACACACGTTCACTCACATGTACTCCACCAAACACGTTCGAGACATAACAAAACAGAGATAATTATAATGAGACCGCGATATCTTTTTTATTGTAGTTACATTCAGTTACTTGTATAACTTTTATTTGTATTTTTTTAATTTGTAAGCTAATTAATTTATAAAGTTATTTTTAAAATAAACAATTTAACTTTAGTTATAATTATGATTTTTATGATTATTATGCTTTTTATTTAAAATCTTGACTTTGCCCCTTTCTCCTTGGAGATAGCATACGGTCCCGCGATAACAGGAAAAACCTTGATATATGAAATCTGATGAAATAACCTTGACCCGAAATATTAGGATCGAGGATCGCATAGCTCGGTTAAAGAGTTATAGCGTTTTCGAACGTTGGTCTCTAGCCGGAGCATTTCTCGTGTAACCGGCTCGGAGCGCTCGCCCGACAGAGTGACTCTGATTGTGAGATAAAAGACAAACGCCCCGTTCGTCCATCCACGCCCGCTCCTTATCTTAACAGTTTTATTCTAATTCCAAATTCTCGCGTCCGGACGTAACACTTGTAATAAATGCATTAAAAAAATAATTCTAAGATTTTGTAGTTTAATTAAGATATGAAGATTTGTAATTAAAATCAACATAAACTAACGGAATCATAATGTTTAAGAACATGAAACTATTACTTGAGTGAAAGCGAGAATGTGTTCGTCCAAAATTCCCACTGACAAGAAATAAGATGGAATTGTTTGTCGGTCCTTGACATATCAGTATTTGTGATCAATTTGTCATTTATTGGATTTATTTCGAATAAAAATTACTTAAATAAATAAATGTTTATTTCCAACTTATTGTTAAAAACTCATTGTTATGTTCTTAGGATGATTTAATAATATTGTTAGTATGACCAAGCATTGATGAATGGTTAATTTAATAACAATAAAATAGAATTAAATTTCAATTTGTATTTTGACGAAATATTATTCAAATTCTATATTTTTTATTTCTTATAAAAAATGTTATATATTTTATATCGGAATATAAACTTTACTATCAATCTAATTTTCTTTTTAAAATTTGAAAATTAAAATTTTTTATAAGTGTAGAACTTATATTCTGTACTAGATATCTGCATAAGAGGAATGTATTTTACAGATACAAGTTTGGATAGTAATTTGAAAGAGAATTCAAATATTTCTTCGTAAATTCTCTTAAAAGATTTTTAAAAAACGGTTTGAAAGTTTATTTAAAAAAATACTTAAAAAAGTTGTTCAATTATTCTAAATTCTTATGTTCAATCTTGAATAAGGTTTGAATTGTACTATTTAAAAATGTGTGAAACATGATTTGATATCTTCTGACATGCATGTTGCTTGATACATTATGAACAATTCACTACATAAATCACTACCATGCATTGCAAGATTTATGCAGTAAACTCAGTTGTTTATAGAATGCTACATAGTATACACGTCAGAAGGCATAAGTCTAGCTTTAGAAAGTGAAAGTAACATAAGATATTTTATTTTCATTTATGTCACTTTGTAAGTAACGTTAAAAATAAATAAAAATAAATTATCTTACTGAAGATACTTTAAAATAATGTCTTTATTTGACGTAACTAATGATTTATTTGGTCTATGATTTAAGGTCATGGTTATAAAAAAAATCATCTCTTAGGTAACTTTGAGAATAAATGATCTAAAATTTTGCATGATCATTGCGTCATCATAACGACTATCTGCTACCTGAGTCCAAGGTCGCTTAAAAATCCTACTTCTTTTAGGACAGGATAAAGAGTGAGGGAATTCTTCGAAGTTTCAAGTAACATTCATGGATAGAAATCGCTCGAGCACAAATTATCTATACAGTAAAAGTTACCTATATATTGAGATCAGGTACTTACTATTCTTTATCTCCTCTCCCCTAATCATTTCATCTTAATTTCGATTGAAATGATGTGCTACAATTAGAAGCGCATTTCACTGCTTTTGACTTTATAATCAACTTCATCTTTAATTCTGAACGTTCCATTGATTTCTATGTATATGCGAACATGAGTGCGTGTAAGTGTGCATATGCGCGCGCTTCATTCTCTCTCTCTCTCACTCTCTCATTTTCTTTCTTTTTTCTTTTTTTATTATAAAAGTCTTCGGAATAAAGGACGACTGGGCTCGCGAAGAGAAACTTTGTTCTTGGGATACATTCGTGTTCAATCAATTCATCATACTACATCAATATAAAAGTTTTAATTGATGCATTCAAGTGCAAAATTGTGAAAAGTCGATAATATTAGATGGAAAATGTTGCTGCTTCGCGTTTTGATACTCATTCTCTCAGCGCTTTGCCAAGGTAATTAATTCTATATTACTTATAGAATATACAGAGTACATCCAAGTCTTGAAAATTAACTAAATTAATCGAGTGAAACTTTTTTATTGATTAAATGCTTTTCTTTATTTTTATATTGATTATTGTCCTACTTAATCTACACAGAATTTACAAGATGCATTGATCCAGTAAAACATAAACGGATCAATTTTCTAGGCTAATTATTTTTTATTAAAATAGTTTCTGATTCCATACAGTGATAGTAGCAATTAAAAGCGATTGGAATAAACATTTAAACTCTTTGAGTAGTAAAATGTTCAAAATACATGTTATTGTGAGTTTGGGTTTTCCTTCAACCACTAGACTTTTTATGTTTTTTGCTGGATTATATTGAAAGTATCATGTCTCGTTTTTTGTCATGATTAATTTCCTGTTTTCCAAACTTAAGCTACCACTCACAGGATGTTTTATTTTAGTGACATAGTCACCATCTAAACAGCCGTGACAAGTGTTCTAACGGTTATATATACTACACCGGCGATCAAAATTATCGCATAGATAAATCATGCAAAAATATCGCGTGATTTCAAATAAGTCTAACTCCGTCAAAAATTGCACGGTTGTATTTAAATTTTGTTTTGCTTTAAAGCTTAAAGTCTCTACTTTAAAAACCATTTAGGACATTTTGAATTTATCTTTCTTCCTTCAAGCCATCTTTTTAAAAATAAGGATGTGTTTTGTTTCCTTTGGGAAACTGGAGTGCGTTTAACGATGCAATTTTTGAATTGCATAGTTAGACGCACTCCACGCACACTTGGTGGAATGAATTTTTTCACAAATGTTATCACAACCATCGAATAATTTGGACATTTTCGCCTAAATTTAAAAAAAATAAATGTACGATTTTTTGCACGCAGTTATGGCGTTTTGAAGTCACTCATACATTTTTGTACAATTACCGTTAGTATTATCATTACCTGATTCGCACCATGAGGAGATTGCTAGTGGGATTTTCCGCATCGTGTGCGTGTGCGGGCGCCCGCGGATGTGTGTGTATGTGTGTGTTTGTGTATGTGAAAACCTTTGCATTTAAAAATAGAAGAAAGAAAAGAATCAAAACCGGCACACTAGTTTGTTTTTTAACAATATTTCTTAAACGAAAGCTAAAAGTAAAACTTTGTTAGCAGAAATACAAACTAGAAAGTGTCTTCTATCATATGATATAGTAGTCATTATAATACCATTTCGTATTTTCTACATAATTAATATTTTCGCAACACATGTCAAAAAGAGTGAGAAATTTGGCTCCACAACTGGAACACGTATTTAAGGTTACAATAAGTGAGGTAAAAGTTGCTAACTTTGGTGATATTATCAGATCTATGTTTTTATACCTATCTATGTTTTTATACCTTTTATTCTCACTGAGAAATGTATCGTTGTACAGGGTGTATAAAAATGATTGGTCATGATTCACACAGATAATTCTACAGCTTTCGATCGATAAAGATTTTTAAAAAAAAACGCGTCGTAAAATTGACCTTGACAGTAACTCAAGGCACACTAAATCAAGGTCACATTTTTTTATTGTCTCAAATAATTTAAAAAAATATAACGATCAAAAGTCTTAAAGGAATCATAGATCAAAAGTTACTCCTTCAAGTAGTATATTTACTTGAAGTTGATTTTAATTAATTTATAAATCTAAAAAGCAAAAATAAAAAACAAAAAGCCGTTTATTTTTTCACTTAGCCAAAAATTTTTTATTTTAAAATTATCGTTGTCCGACACTCACGACGAGGAAAGATAGGCACATGGTTGTGCAATAACAGTAAATGCTGCTTTTACAGAACCTTCGAGTGTCGTGCGTATGCTTGGGTGTGGACGTGTGCGCGCACGCGCTTACTCGCATTGGTAGGATGTTTAGAACGGCACAGAAACTAAAAGCGAGCATCGACCGCGCAATTAATGATCTGATACAGAATCATAAACTCTTGGTCAGAGCCAGTACAAATTTAAAAGCAAGGTTTCGAGCTTGCCTCCGTAATGAAGGACGGTATGTGGAAGATGGAGAACAAGCTAGGATGTTACGAGTCATCGGTGTAAATGGATCGATTTTTTAGATTCCACTCGCCGAAATCATAGACATCTATAATAATGCTCAAATGTGAGTAAGCGCGCACACACGCACCCGCATAAACACAAAAACACACAAATATACACACGCATACACGCACACGTGCACACACGCACGCACACGCACACGCACACGCACACGCACACGCACACGCACGCGCACGCGCACGCGCACGC
>JAJVSH010000224.1:210796-238602 GCA_021460005.1 Tetramorium alpestre
GAATTGGGAAACATCGAAAGGTATTCGATGGCAAAAGAATAATAAACATGAAAATAAAAACAAATCATTCGCCGAAAAATTCGTTGACGAGTGTTTTCATATGGTAATCACACAATTCCATTGTCCGCTATCTTGGATCTGCCATCTTGAATTATGCAAAAATAATGTCAGATTCAAAATGGGCGACCTCGAAAACCCCCATAAGAGCATTTTTATCCTGATATCACGAAAATTTGATTTCGACGTCCGCCATCTTGGACTCGCCATTTTGTAATCTTTTATCCAATTTATGATCAATTATCCATATAAAAGATAAAAATCTAATTTTTTGATGATTCAAATACTACTTCATGTTTTCCAACGAAGAAACTCCAAGATTTTGAAATTGTTATGATTTGAACCGCCATATTGGATCCGACATGTTGCAAAAAAAATTTCCTAACCGTCCTATTTTATAGTTCAAGTTTCGAGTGCACGATCTTAATAACTTTTAACTGTATGAAAAAATGTTTCAGTACTGAAATTCGTTTTTTTGAAAAAAATGATGTCAAAAATCGTGCGCTTTTTGTTTAAATACGAAAATTTCACTGTTAAATGCAATTTCACGAGCTTCTAAGTGTCATATTCGGAAAGAGCAGATCCGAAAACCCCCTAATAAGTACGTTTAGAATAATTTTAATTATTTTTATTCGAGTACTGTCAGATCAAAGTTGAAGTAAAATTTCAGTACATTTGGGCGTTAATGGGTTAATTTTTAATTACCTAAGACAAATTATTTTAATGCATTCAAATCTCACATTACGTCTCTACTGCGCAATCATGGATCTCATCAGGGTAATTTTTAATACTTATTAGAAAAAGATAAAAAAAGCGTCAAGTATAAGCCCGCAAAAAATGCTCTGAAAAAAGTAATGATATATCATTAAATTGCGCCAAATAAAAATGTGTATTTATACCAACCAGAAAAGCTATTATTTCATTATTATTCTTTAATAATGAAATGCTATGCAACGATTAATATGATTCTGTATAGTACTCAAAATACTTAGCGGTGCTAAACCGAAAAAAGTAATAAATTCGAAGAATAAGTATAATTACACTTATAATATATGCATAATATGTTCTGGTAAGTTTAATTATGTAATTTAGATTGCAAAGACATCATTGTAGTTTTTATAAACTACATATAAATACGTAATTTGGATTATAAGGATTTGTTAATAAAACAATTAACATATTCGATTTAGTAGCGCCGAGTATTTTGAATATTGAAAAAAGAGTTCCACTGAACTTCTCTCATCAAACACCAATTAGGGTTTCACCCGCCTTCTCCCCGGAGGGGGGGGGGGGGGAGTGGCGCAACCCAAAACACTTCTAAATGTATTACAACAATTTGAATACAATTCTTTCAGTAATTCAGGAAATCACAATCACTTCAAAAAATATGATCTTCAAAAAAATATATTTTTAAAATTTCAGACTTTAAATTTTTTAAATAAACCTATGATTTGTAATTGCATTTCATTCTGCTAATCCAAGGCCATACAGTAATAATTATTGTATAATAACAAAAAAATGCTTTAATAATACGTTATACGTTATTATATGGTTAATATACAATTTTATTCGCAGGTTTAAGCCGAATGGTGAGAAAATCATGAACAGCCCGAAGTATTACGTAACATTTATACGTTACAATGATAATATGGTTACGTTTGCCCTTTTGCAAATAATAGATATAAATCTAATGGATTCAGGAAATTACACGCTTCAATCACAACATGACTATTCGAGTGCGAAAAAGAACTTCTCTCTGGATGTCACCAGTACCGACAATATTTTTTAATATTAACCCTTAAAGGGCACACTGGATTAATTTGACCCCAAGCAGTTTCAATCGGTTGCTACAAAGTTACTATTCATTTTTTTTTAGTTAAAAAAATTCAAGTATATACAATAACTTAGATATCCAAAAATAAAATATAATCATTAAAATGTAAAAAAAAGAATTTTAAATATTAAAAAAAATATATAATTTTAAGAGAAACCGAAAAATTGACTTTTCACTTTAAATTTGATAACTTTTTCATTTATCAATATTTTTTCGTAAAAATTTATCGTGATACTCTGGAACCTATACTTTAACATAAAAATGACTGCGAGAATGAATGTTTTAAAAAATTTTTTTGAAATTTGGATTTTTTGGAAAAAATTTACACAATATTTCTCATTGAAAAACATAATAAAAAATGCTATACAATCGTAAAGTAGGAGAGTCAAAACCAACAACGAATGGTACCAATTTTATTTATTTTTTATTTTAGATATAATATACTAAGTATTTAAAAGTCGCAATTTTAAATACTTTCTTACAGATATTTAATTGTAAACTTTCGCTCGGATCAATTTGACCTAGAGTGCTCTTTAAGGGCTAATTTCACCATCGTCGGTTAGACTAACCATCGGATAAAGTTAACAGGGCGCCCAATAGATATACCCATAAAAATTTCAGGTTATAAGTATGACAAAATTTTAAAATCTATTGGGCACCTTGTTAACTTTAACCGATGGTTAGTTCGGCGTTAGTCTAACCGACGATGGTGAAATTGGCCCTAAGGGTTAAATAAAAAACATTATAAAAACATAACTATAATACACTGCTCAACAAAATTATCGCACAGATAAATTTATTAAAATTTTGCATAATTTCAAACAAACATAACACTGGAAAAAGTTATCGCATTTTATTTTTTTGGAAAGCATTTTAAAGTTTGAAACTTCTTCTTTCAAACGCTTTTTGTCGATTTCAATAATCTATTTTTCTCATGAAACGGCACAATGATAAAGCTTGATAGATCAAAATAAAAATTTTAATGCAACTTTGCTACATTACAGTTGCTGTAGAAAAAATCGAGAACTTTCTATTATATGCATTTTGTAGCGAGATCTTTTCCATTTAAGATGTTGCGCAGCACTGTGCAATTTTTTTACCGAGTTCTTTAAGTTTGAATAAAAAATGATCACTTTGAGATCAACAAAACCATACCTTTTCTCTCCAACAGGCACGCACGCCTGCACGCACGCCCCGCATGCATGCCCCGTACGCACACCCCGCACGCACGCCCCGCATGCACGCCCTGCACGCACGCCCCGCACGCATGCACGCATGCACGCACGCCCCGCACGCATGCACGCCCCGCACGCATCCACGCACGCCCCGCACGCATGCACGCACACCCCGCACGCACGCACGCCCCGCACGCACGCACGCACCCACGCCTCGCACGCACGCACGCACGTACACTCGTCCCACACGCACGCACGCACGCCCCGCACACACGCACGTCCCGCACGCACGCATGCACGCCCCGCCCTCATCCACCCTAGGACGAGGAATCCGGAGAATAGGGTGGATGAGGAATCAATTCAGCCTAATTCGTGTAGTTTTGCCATTCGTGTAGTTTTTGTAGTTTTTGCGGAAACTACTAAACCACTCGTTTTAAATGACTACCAAACGTGAACTACGCGTCACTTCTGGCTGAAATTTGGCCTGAGGGGATTCGAAGAGTGGATCTTTCGAAGTGTCACGTCACCGAATGGAGTGTCATCTCATAGGAATTTACCAAACTTATCAAACAACCCTCATAATTTAGATTATGTAAAAATCTAATTTAAATTTTAATTTGTGCCGTATATAATGTATTTATATGGAACTTGGCGAAACTTCCGAAAACATCCGTGTCTCAATTTAAATGAAATTTTAAAAATAGGTCCCTTTTACATAAAAACTGTAGAATATAATTAAGTATTGTAGCCATCAAAATATTAGATTACTTCGATTTC
This sequence comes from Tetramorium alpestre, assembly GCA_021460005.1. Lineage (NCBI taxonomy): Eukaryota > Metazoa > Arthropoda > Insecta > Hymenoptera > Formicidae > Tetramorium > Tetramorium alpestre. Next base: position 214,640 of record JAJVSH010000224.1, read on the forward strand.
GATTTAATTTATTAAGTTAAATAGCGCGCTTTAGTTCCCGTTTCAGTTAAGTTAATTTTTTGGCGGTTGGCGAGACTCGCGAGCTCGAGGCGGCGCGCAAGAGCGCCTTTTGTAACGGCACGAGAAAGACGTATGCGAAGATCTCATCCTTTAGTATTAGAACCTGATTATTATAACGGCTAATCATCTGTATATCCAACTCTTATTTGTTTTTGTAATAAACTCATCCTATAAAACAATGTTTAGGAAAAGGATTTTTGAACGACTTAAAAATTAAAGTATATTTTAAATATATTAAAGTTGAGGTTGTTCGGTTAAGGTTACGCAATCTCCCTCCTGCGGGAGGGGAGAGGTACTCTATATTGTAGTATTTGATGAAGATTAGATGATGTTTTTGCAAAAAAAGTTAAAGGTCACTCTAAAGAAACACAAAAAGAAAATTGTTTGAAAAATTCAAAAATTTTTTTTCAGCTCTATTATTTGTTCAAAAATTACAAAATATTTTCTTTTAACTATTATTGATACAATAATACAACTACAACATATATTTTTTTCATAAAAATTGATCGAGTCATTTTCAAGAAAGAAATTTTTCTTTTTCTTTCTTTCTTCCTCCATAACTCCTCCAAAAATATAATTTCAAAGTCAATATTTGCAGGAGTTCAAGTTCACATACGTACCAACTTACGACGCCAATATCAACTTCATACTTGTGAGGGCAATTTTTACATGCTTATCCCCTTATGCTTTTTGATATTGTTTAATTTTAATCTCCTTTTCTGGGGGAGGCGGGGTGATACCCTACATTATAGTGATGAAAATAGTTTAGTAATAGTACTAATTTTCGTTAACTCTCATTCGATTGCCTTTGAACATGAAAAATATGATAATCTACATTATAGTGATGAAAATAGTTTAGTAATAGTACTAATTTTCGTTAACTCTCATTCGATTGCCTTTGAACATAAAAAATATGATATATTTTAAAAAATATGTTATAGTAGCGTCGAAAATTACAAACCCATGTGAAACGACACAATCGTAGACCTAGCCTTGCCCCGAAAGCGGAGAGCGGGTGGGGTGAAAGTAGCTTCGTGTTAAAAGTTACAAACCCATGTGGAAGGACCGTACAATCGTGGACTTAGCTTCGCCTCAAAGCAGGGGGCGGGTGGGACAGAAGTAGCTTTGCGTGGAAAGTTGCAAACCCATGTGGAATCGTACAATCATGGACCTAGTTTTGCCCCGAAGCAGGGGTTTGGTGGGGTGGAAGTAACTTCGCGTGGAAAGTTGCAAACTCATTTGTGTAAGGCAGTCGTAAGTATAAAATAGCCAATTGAGTTTCGCGCGCTCAGTTAAGGCGATCCTATCGTGACATAGTTACCGATCGAGCATGATTAATTTCAAATTGATTAATCTTTTAATTGGCTTTACAGATTTAAAAATCCTTTTCCAGAATCAAAATACAGACAATAACACACTACGTATGTGAACTAATTTACTGCTTTGTCTTATCTTTTCACCGATTTCGCATGATGAAAAAAAATTTTTATATACGAAATTTTCAAATGAATTAAACTTTTTTATTAAAGCATCTAAAAACACAATCTATTATTCTATAATGTTAGGGGAGCCTGTACTTGTTTTGCATGCGAAATCGGTGGAAAGATAAAACATAGCAGTAGATTAATTCACATATGCAGTGTGTTATTATCTATATTTTGATTCTGGAAAAGGATTTTTAAATCTGTAAAGCCAATTAGAGATTAATCAATCTGAAATTAATTATGCTCGATCGGTAACTATGTCACGATAAAATCACCTTAAGGTGATGCTGGCCTGACGCTCGAACTTGATCGACGTCGATAATGTAGGTCGGAATTTTAAGCTATATATAATATTATAAATTATCAAATTGGCTTTACAGAATACAAAATCCTTTTGCAGGATTAAAGTACATACAAAAATCAACCACGTGAGTATCGACTTTATATAAAAAACGAAAAAAAAAATTAAAAATATTCGCTCTTCTTTATCTTAACTTAACCTATAATGAATAAAATGACAAGAAAAATCTCTCTTATTAGAGATCTGTTTGTACTTTTATTGCTACCATACTGTTCATTATTCCTGTCCGAGTGGTGCTGCTTTCTCGATTTATGTGCCTAATCTCATATAACTTTTATATGAGTAAATGTTTCTGTGAGCTGACAGCTAATTACTAATTTTGTGCCTTTTTCGGTCTTTAATTGAGCAGAGCTGAACTTGTTTTTGTACGTACTTTACATCTATAAAAGGAATTTTTAATCTGTAAAGCCAATTCGATGATTTCTCCTCTCAAAGAAAATGAACTGTAATGTCGGTATCCAACATCCTCTTAAGGTGATCCTAAAGTGACGCACGAACTCGCACGAGGTCGATAATGTAGAATTCTAAGCTATAATATTATAAATGATCGAATTAGCTTTACAGAATACAAAATCCTTTTATAGGATTAAAGTACTCGCAAAAATGAACCACACGAGTATCGACTTCATATCAAAAANGAAAAAAAATTAAAAATATTACTGAAATCGAGACACGTATGACTCGAAATTTTTGCGATGTCGACATTTTTTTTTACTTTATAGAACTAAAAAATTCTTGTACAGAATTAAACTACACACACAAATAAAGGGGGCTGGATAGTTGTTTTGTGCATAGAAGCTTTAAAACTTTTATATGAAGCTAATGTATTCACAAATTGACAATTCCAACTTCAATGTTTTGTAGGTAAATAGACATGTTTTTATACTTTTTTTCATTTTTAGCGTGAAATCTAGTCTAGCCCCCTCCGTTTGCGTATGCACTTTAATCTTGGAAAATAATTTTTAATTCTATAAAGCCAAAAAAAGTGTCGACGTCGCAAAAATTATTATATTTTTGAATGTAAAACAGGACATTTTAGGATTCCTTTAAGCCGTCATATAGCAGGTGAGAGGGTTTTTTGTTTTTTGGACGCGCGATCGTCCTCGCCGGCAGTTATGTTCCGAGCCTTGTGCTGTTATGTAATCATTTTAGTTACTCTTAACATGTGAAATTTTATAATCATGGACCTAATTTCGCTTCTAAAGCAGGGAGAAGGGTGAAGTGAAAGTCGCTTCGCATGGAAAGTCATTTATCTTTCATTATAATTCTTCATATTTTTGCGCTTTTCGCCGCACTCGCGCAATTACACGTCTCACTCGCGCACGTCGCGAAAGATACAAACACTGTTTACTAACTCAAATTCTCTTTAATATAAGAAATACAACAGAAATGCACGTAATAGAAAGATTACGGAGCTTCCGGCCAAAGCGTCAACTTCGAAACGTCTCCCGTCAAAATCTGACAGCCCTGTTTTCTTTGCTGCTAAGCAGCTTCTTTTTCTTTCTTGACAGCTGATCATAGCGGATCGATAATATTGATTTTCCACGGTCAGCTGTTAATGTATTGGCGACGCTCAATTTTGGCTCGAAGGCAAGGATCGTCCGAGCGCGGGTGCAACACTATATATAAAGCATTCTTTCTGAACGAGAGACTCCATGCTCTCCAAAATTGGTTTGACTAAAAAAAATCGAACGGGGGGTGCAAATGAAAGCTTGAAACCTCTCCTTTCGATTGCCGTGTGGCGTTTTTCGAAATTTGCAATAGCGGGCTCAATATGGCGGCTCAAGCTGGCAAAGTATCAGGAAAACTTTCGATCAGTTGCGATTTTTGCGCTCTAAATCAGTCCAAGTATATGTTATTATTTGGTAATGTTTGATTGGAGGTCTCAGGGATCCTTGGTGATGAATTCGATCTCAGAATATCCGAATTAAAAATAGCGGATCCAATATGGTGGCCGAACACCCATGTCTTATAAGTTAGTGGAACAAAATGAGCAAAACCAATTCTAATTAATTTATTTATTTGTTGCTCATTTGTTGCTAAAAAGTTGCCAAAAAAATTTTTTGTTATTTTTTTTAAATGATGTTCCGCTAAAAAAAGATTAAGTCATTGGAACAGTACGTATACAGCAACAAATTTGTAAAAACAATATCATAAAAATTTGTTGCTAATTCGTTGCTCTCGAAATGTTAGTTTAAAATTTGTTGCTTGCAAAAGAAGTTGTAAAAATAGCAAAAACCCTTTCAGCGTGCTAACTTATAAAAGTAAAGTATCAGAAAAAAATTTGTTGCCCGCTTAAATTTATTATTGGAATGTTATATAAATTTGTTGCTCCCAAAAATATACAAGTTTCGGTTCTGTTGCTTGCAAAATAAAATTAAACAAAACTTGTTAAACAATTATTTATCTTTAATAAATTTGCAAGTTAAGTTAATAAGACCATAAGCTTTCTCGTAAGTAAAATTCACTTGGAAATGTATATAAGTAAGTCCAAAATATACCTTTTCATCAAGTGAATTAATTTTTGAATATACAATATAACTGTTCCAACGACGTTAGGATTGGAAGTTGAGAATAAGATGTGTAAAAATATCTTATTCTAAAATATTATATTTTTAAATACATTACATTTTATAGATACATTATATTTTTAAAACATATGTATCTACCTTCTAGCAATACAACAGGAACGACTTTTACGTATATAATTACAGTTATGTTTGTAATTCAAATCGCTGCTAAATGTATCCGACATTTTCACTTAAATATTCTTACAATGAGATTAGCCACAACTCCAATTTCTGTTTATATTATCTTTAGTTGAGTATTTTAGGTAGGAGATAAGTTAATTCAAATTCATTTCTTATAAAACCAGTAGATATCTTTATTTATATATTCCTCAAATGAGGTTACTGAATATGCTCATCGTCGTTACCTAACTAGAATGTGCAATTATTACAACCACAATGTTCGTTGATATAACTGTGTTTGCAGGACTCGAGATGTCTTCTCATAACTGAAATTTAAACTTGCTTAAGTCAGTCTTTAGATTTTTTTACTGATACTATTCTTTTGACATCATCATTTTGACGTATCTCTAGTCCAAATACGAGGTTACATAAAATTAAGGTTACGAGCAATTCAAACAATTAGATTACTAAGCGTGGGCCCAAAAATGGATTGCTTAACCGTCTTTTCTTTCTCAGAGAACATAAAAAAATAGGTAAATAAAAATTATAACAGTGTTCGAAAGGGAAAACATTCAGCTTTCCAACGCTTTCGTGAGATTCTATATGTTGACTTTATCCCGAGTTATTAAGCAATCAAAATCAAAGTGATCACTTTTCATACAAATCTCGAGAACCTCGATAAAAAAAATCGCACAGTGTTTCGCAACAGCTTAAATTAAAGGAAAAAGATCGCTACAAAATGCACCTAATAGATTCTGATTTTTTATTTTTTCCACAGTAAGTGTAATGCAGCAAAGTTGTATTAAAAATTTTTATTTTGACGGTTCAAGTCTTATCATTATACCGTTTGGTTAGAAAAAAAATTATTAAAATCGATGCAAAGCATTTGGAAGAAGAAGTTTCAAACTCTAAAATGCTTTTCGAAAAATTAAAATGATGAATTTCCCCAGTGTTATGGTTGTTTGAAATTATGCGAAACTTAAACATAAATTTACCTATGTAAATTTATGTTAATTTACGATAATTAATAATAATAAATTTACGATAATTTTATTGAGTGCTGTATAATGTACAATTAATTGTTTGTAGTTATTCTCGTACAACCTTACTGATTTCAGGTAAACCAATTTCCTTATTGAGCCTTAATGAATCTTACTATTCACCTAACCAAAGTACAGAATTTCATTGTGAAATAATATCTAATCCACCTTCAAATGTAACATGGAGTTTCTTTAAATATCCTCATTATCCATCATTTAAGAATGAAATGACTGTATATTTAACGGTAAACACAATTTAGTAAACGTTAATTTGTATTAATTAAATAAGACTTTTTTCGTATCCGCTTTGTGTACAATATAATGAAGAAATTCTAATAACGAAATTATATTTCGTAGAATGTGACGCAAAGGTTAGTTTATAATTCTGGCTACAAAATCAAATCAATGGTAAAAATGCCTATCGAGGTATCAGGGAAAATAAAATGTGAGGCTTGTAATACTCTTGGATGTGATTCTAAAAATGAAACTATTTTTGTTTCAGGTAAAAATATTTTATTTTACTTATCTGGCTTTCATAATTTGTAATTATGTCATTTCATATATCTTGATGCATTCCGATGTATTCAGATAAATATTAATTAGAAAGTTATATCTAAAGAAAAATATTGCATTCTAATTATAAAATTGATTCGCATTATTCTACAAATGTATAGCTATTAAATTGATGTATTTCTTATGCGTAAATGCAAATATGCTAAATGTTAAGTTATTTACCATTTTGTTCACAAAATTTATCGTATCATTGCAAATGTTATTAAACGTGCAATAGATTAATGAGTTATTCCTAAAAAGGTTTTAGTCTTCCGAAAAAAATATTTTTAGCTTAATATATAAGAAACCAATATAAACTCTTCTTCTCTTAAATTTAGATGGATTAGGCGCATTTGGTATTATTGGGCCAAGAGAATCTGTGGTACAAGGTGATAATATAGAATTGATATGTGCCGCTTCCGTTTATAATTATTCGGATTATTTTGCGTGGACTGTACGAGTAAATCAAACTGAAAAGCCAGTAATAGAAACAGGTAATTATTTTAAACAGAAAATTAAAATAAATTAAAGAAAAAAGAATACATTTTAATATTGGAGAAAGAATGTAAATCATAAAAATTTTTTCAGGAAAAAAAATTATATAACTTATAATTTAACTTTAATTCTGCTAATAACAATTTCACAAACAGTAAAAATAAAATGTGTTTGTCATACACAATATCCTACATTTGCAATATAATTCTTTCAACTTTTATTTTTTATTAAGTCATGATATTTAAGGCGATGCTGGAGTGACGCTCGAACTTGATCGAAATCGATAATGTAGGCCGGAATTCTAAGCTATAATATTATAAATTATCAAATTGGCTTTACAGAATACAAAATCCTTTTGCAGGATTAAAATACACGCAGAAATGAACCATGTGAAGTATCGCGCGAGTACGTGTGACTCGAAATTTTTGCAAGCATGACACTTTTTGCTCTACTATATCGACTTTTTGCACGCATGTCAGCATAAATTTTCATCGAACGATTACGTCTTATTTAGCCATCAAATTCTAATTTTATTTACTCGATAGTGTTTGTTTGCGTTTTCTACATGTCTGGAAATTCGAATTTCGTGAGTACAAACTGCAGATCTTCTATACCAAGCAAATATTATTACAGCGTGACAGCTTCAGACGCCATTTTCGACTAAGAAATGATAAAAATACTGTAAATTAAAAATTTTTTTCCGTTTTCGACATAAACTCCGCATCCAGACTGAATTTAATGCTTACGCTTTAATTCTGGAGAAGGATTTCCTAATCTACAAAACCAATAAAAAGATTTTATGTGACAAAAATTGTTATGTTTAGTCGGTAAAATCGCAGGGCTCCAGCATCACCTTAAATTATTCTTATATTGCACTCAAAATTATAATTTAACTATTTAACATAAAATTTCGCTGATCAAATAATTTTTATATTACTGATGTGATACAATAAAGTAGATAAAATATTACAAACGTTAGCAAATAAATGATTATATAAATATTGATTACAGTTTTTGTTATTTTCAGAAAGATTGAAGGTTGTGCAGCACAGGACTCGATTCACTTATCGATCAACGTTAAAGCTCAATAATGTCCAGAAATCAGATGCCCAAGATTACTTCTGTACCGGAGAAATCATGAACACGTTAAATCAGGAGACTTTAAATCTACTTTCAAACAATGCAATCTACACATTAATTATTCATGGTAAAATTTATTTATTTATTTACAAGTATTTTGATTTACAATTAATTTTTTAAAAAAGTCTTATCAGAGTGATAAATACATAGACATAAAAGCATATTCTTCTTACTGTTAGAATGAAAAAAGGTCATATTAACCCATATAGGCGGTAATGAAGCCTATGAATCCTAGGCTTCCGAATAATATTTAATTAGTGACATTAGATCAAAACATGGAAAATAAGGAGATTAGTTAATTTTTTAGTATTCAAAATTTAAGATAGCGGATCAAAAAATTGAAAAGTTTATATATTTTGATTAAAGTCTGTGGTCAGAGTTTTTCTGAGTCGTTGAATACGAATCAAGATCTAGTTTAACAAAATTCAATAGGGCGAATCCAATATAACCGTTTAAATTGCGCGAAAATATTCGAAGCAAAGAAGCTCTCTATCAGTTTTACGTGCATATCAAGGGGTAACCTTTTGGACATGTAACGATTCGACACCGCTTGATTAGACACGCACTATTGGACACGTAAAGGTGCAATTTCACATGCTACTGAAACAAGCGATTAAAGCGATAGATTTGTCGCTCGTAATCCAGCGGCTACAGTTTTGTAGTTTGAAGTCGTTCAACTACAAAGCATTACTGCTCAAATGCACAGCGACAGTGCTACTGCGCCATGCTGTGTATCAAGAAAGATATATAACTTTGTACCTTGTGAGTCACGATATCGATCATGTAATTTTCGGAAAAGTTTCACGTAAGCGCAATCATTCCATTGGAATTATTGAGTTTACGTGAAATATTTCACGTTTCCGAAAACCGTTTTATTTGTCACGATTTTCAAACACTGGTGCAACCCAATGCTTTTTTTTAGAATGTCTTTTTGTGTTTGACATATCAATGATATCACAGCAAGAATAACATTATTTTCGATTTCACGTTCTTGAATTATTTTATTACAATCTAATATCCAATTGTAATACCTTTTTTTTAAGAAGCCATCATACTAAAAGTGCTAATACACGAAAAATGCGAAATCTGTCTCTAAACTTAAGATTTTGTCCCTTCTATTCCTTTTTCATGTACAAAAATTGCCGCCGTAATATTCAGCGACAAAAGTCATCACGTGACCCTTTTTGTCGCTCAAACAGTCGATTTCAGCAGCACGTGAAAAAGCACCTTTAGAGTGCTATTTCATTTGTCATACGACAAATTTGTCGGATGTAGTGATTGGCCGTCGACAAGTATTGAAGTGGGGGATATCCGTCGAAGAATTTTGTCGTAGAAAGTAGGGCCGGGCTAAACTTCTACGACGGTCGTTGGCGATTGTATCCGCCATATTTACATATGTATATGTACATACATCGTATTCTGTAGGTTAGATAATATTGAGACTAATAAAACTGATCAGTGAATAAATCGAAGATGGAAACAAACGATGTAAGTATTACATTTAATATATAATATATTATTTTTAACAAATTTAGGTTAAAATAAAAATCCTTTTTAGATCAATGTTCCTACTGCACTAAAATGTACTATTTGTAACAATATGTTACAACAAGATAAAGTTGATATGCATGGTTGCTTTTTATCGTATACAAACGTTATTGTAGATAATAATGGAAATATAAGCCCATTGCTTGATAAGTAAATTATTACTATGTTATTATTTTATGCTTAACAGCACACACGCACATATATACAGGGGCCCGTATTCAGAACGCGTTTCTAAAGATGTTAACGTATTTTTATGTCATTCTATTTTTATTATTTAGTATACGTAAAACAAGAATAAAAAGACATAAAAACGCGCTAATATCTTTAGAAACGCGTTCTGAATACGGGCCAGGGTATTAAGAAAAGACCGCTCACTAAGTACGTAGCGTTATTTGTTAGCCATATCTACAATATAGGTGTAATAAGCTTTAAACCTTAAAAAATTAATCACAGACGAAGATAAGAAGAATAATTGTTTATCATTGGTCAATTTCTTACAATAATTATCTTCACAAAATAATTACTCCTTTATTAAGCATAGAAAATATGGTTCAGGACTTTTCAACTCAATTTTTCATAACAATGATACGTAGTTAGTAGGTAGTTTTTTTGTTANCACCCTATATACGTGCATACACGTGTGTGTATGTATGTACAATATACAGGGTGTCCCAGAATTGTTGTACAAAATTTCATTTGTATTCAAATACTGTCATAAAATCACATGAAGACATTGAAGAGCTTCTCATAGAAGAGGTTTCTAAAAGAAGAGAAATTTGGGACCATAAATTACCCGTTGCAGCAAGATCGCGAAATGTTATTTCATCGCATTGGAAACAGATTTCAGAAGCACTAAATAGTAAGATTAATGTAATAAAGTCAAATGATGTTATTTAATATGAATTGATTTTATTTCAGTATATTATAAAATGCATATTATGAAATTAATTTTTATTATTTTAGGTATTCTAACACCAGATGCAGCGTGCAAGAAGTGGCGTTATCTTAAGGACTCATATATGCGTATTCGCAACGACATATTAAAAAAAAAGAAGTGGATCCACTGCCAGTAAACCCATTAAATGGAAGTGGTACAACCATTTAAGTTTTTTACACGATACACAGGATACTTATAGATTAGTTAATTTGAATATTAAACATGAAAATATTTGCACATATTTAAGTCTAGGTAAATATTGTAACATGTTTTTTCTTTTTTATTTTTTATTTATTGTATGTAAGTTAAGAAATCTTGTGTTGTATGTATAGTAATTATTATTATTATATTTACATTTTTATTCCATTTTGCATTACAGTACTATCAGTAATATTAGTAAAAACTATGGTGATAATTCAATCATTTCTGATGTATCAAGTGATGATATGGTAGAAAACGACGAAAATATTCATCCTTGTCAGAAACGACCAAGAAAATCTGATAGTACGACACATATGTTAGATATCTTATCTGCTATTATTAAAGAACCAATTACTATAAAAACCAAGAAAAAATTCTACAACCTAAGTAAGAGAATACATCACACAACATAGCACAAGATAATATTGATCATATAACTGCATTAATAGGAAACTTATTGCGCAAAATGGCAGATGAAGGGTTTTCTTTTGGTTTAAAGCTATTACAGTTAGCAACAGAAAAAAATGAGTTGCAGAATAAGCGATAAAATCAATATTTTATTAAAAGTTTAAGACAAACAAAAGTTTATTTTTTTTTACAAAGTTTAGTTTAAGACAAACAAAAGTTTATTTTTTTTACAAAGTTTATTTTTTTAAACAAAGTTTATTTCTGTTTAAAGTTTGTGGAAGCATGTTAGGGCGCATTTAGATTTTGACAGAAAAGCAGAAGCCAATCAGAATTCGCGTTGGTAGTTTCTCTCTTTCTTCTTAGAAAGAAAAGCAAAAACTGTTTACTACCAGCGCGAGTTCTGATTAGTTTTCTGTCTTTCTGCTTTCTACTTTTTTGCCAAGGTCTGAATTCGCCCTTTCATTTGTCTGCATAAAAAGTAACATTTATTATTATTTTTTATTTTATTAAAGAAGGCTTAGAGAATACTTTCTTGCCATGAAACCGCACTTTCGTTATTAAAATAGTTAGTAAAATTATTACGTATTTCACGCTTTCTGTGTATTAGTGTTAAAGCTAATATTATTTACATCTCTTAATGCTGTTATCTCAATGTCTAAACACGCTATTTCATTTAATAAAGGAACAATATTATTGTCTTCATTTTCGCGAAGCAAATTGTGTAAAACTACACTACTTTTCACTATACTTATTGCGGTTTTTATAGATGTATTAATAGGCCGTCTGAATATCCTCCATTGACAAGCGAGAAGTCCGAATGTACATTCGATCATACGACGTGCTCTATTAAGGCGATAATTAAAGATTTTTTTTTTCCTTTGTCAAGCCTCCTTTTGCAGAGTATGGTCGCATCATGAATTTTGTTAATTGGAAAGCTTCATCTCCTACCAATACATATGGTAGGATAGGTCCTTCAGAAACACTTTCTGAAGGTGGTACATTTATATCATCATTTAAAAATGTTTGTCCTATAGTAGATCTAGACCATATTCCTCCGTTACTTTGATGTCTTATTGCGCCAATATCGATTAAGATAAATTTATAGTTAGCATCGCAAATATCTATCAACACTATGCTGTGTGAATTTTTATAATTAAAATACGTAGAACCGGAATGTGGTGGTGCCTAAAAATTGTTTTTTTTTCTTAAGTAGAAAAATATTTACGACAAAATAGTTTACAAAATTGATTAAAGATGGAAAAATCCCACATGCGCACAATATATGTATAACGGACAGCATCAATCAGATTGCTTAGATAGGATTAAATTTCATTTATATAATCTGATTGATAGTGTTCGTTTTACATTGTGCGCATCTGGGACTCTTAAAAATTACTTACACAACTATATGTTTGCCGTTTACGGCACCCAAACAATGTGGAAAATCACATACAATGTATTTCAAAATTTTTAGCGATTTCTTTCCATTCGTCACATGTGGGGATCTTAAGAACAGTAGGCATTAAAACATTCCAAATTCCTCGCAAGTTTCTGCTATTATATTTGTTATTGTTGGTTGACTAATATAATATTGGTATTTTAATTACATCATCGAATCTCCCAATGCTAAATAGCTATAAAACAATGTAAAAATGTAAAAACAATAATAAAATTAATTAAAATCTAGTCTTGTTTATTGCTATAATTATAAAATACTTTATACATTCTATTAAAGCTTTTTACCGTATGTAAGTAGCAAACGCTCTTCGGGTGAAATTGGTTCTCGAAAGACAGAATTCTTTATAATTTTCGGTGCTATTAACATGAGCAAATTATCAAATTGAGTTTTGGTTAATCGGCAATAATTTATGAACAAATCATGATTTTCCATTAATATGGGAATAGTTATATAATAAGCGCCTTTTATTTTTCGATTTGTTAAAAAATTTGAAACCCAGTATCTTTTTTTTCTATAATTCCGTTTTTTCATTTTGTTTAAAAGTATTATTATTGCTGCCACTAATATTCTTTTTCGTCGCACTTGTGCTGCTATTTGAATTAATGGCTCTAAGCCAGCCATAACAAATACGAAGAGTTTTTACCTGAAAGATTTTAATTACTTTAATACAATTAAAATTATATTACCATACGTATTGTCAACACCACAATCTTAACTACAAAATGTTTATTGCTGCGAAAGTCGACCGCAGCCTATATTACATACGTGCGACAAAATATTGTCGTACGACTAATCGCATGCGCACTAATAGCCAATCACACATCCGACAAATTTGTCGTACGACAAATCAAATAGCACCCTACCTATTGAACACCGCACGATTCGACATTGCATGATTCGACACCGCACGATTCGGCACCGCACGATTCGACACCGCACAATTCGACACTGCACTTAATTTTCTTTTGTTTTTCATACAAAACTAGGTCCACGCTGGGACATACCACCACTAGGTCCATGTGGAAATCTTTAAAACGCTTCGGTAATTTTTGTTGCCTTCGCGGCCTATCTGTTAGATATGGAACTCTCTAGTTACGTTATAATTTTTACGCGGGGAGGAGGGCGAAACCTTCCTCCTGCACTCCGCCCACGCGTTATATTCAACCTTACTACTTCCACATAGGTTTACAATTTAAATTTTATGCGCTTTCTGTCACAGTGCATATTCACATCGCTACATTGCGTCGGTTTGATAGGTTTTCTAATCCTAAAACATGCCAACTTTAACGGTTAATATCTCGCTTCGTATGCGAGAGCGACATTTTTTATATCTATTTATTTATTTACTCAAGTTTACGGGACAAAATCCCTCTGGTACAATGTAAGTAAATATAAAAGAAAGTATAAAAAAAGTTAAAATAAAATTTAAAATACCATAATTACAATAATTAATAGTAGTAAACAATAAAAATAAAACGATTAAGATTAAAACGTATGCTTATAAGTTTATGGGGTTGCTGAATCCTAATCCGTTAGCTAAATAGCATAATTCGAAACGGCGGATCCAATATGGCTGACCTAAGATATCTATGTACATTCTCTCGTTTAATTAGTGTAGTGTTTAGACAGACTGATTGCACGTGCAGCAAATCACTCCACTCGATGTTCGATTTGTTTTGAAAATATTGGAGCCGGACCTGTCCTCTGATTCTAATATTCAAAATGAAGAAATGTGTCCAAAAACGAAAAAGTATTTCTGGAGAGGGAAGAGAGTGAGCGAAAAAGTTTATCTTCAAAAAGTCAAGCAAGTTGTTATGTCCGTGGGTTGGGAGAACCAAAGGCTCAGGATGTAAGAAAAGCCACCACTTTCTATCTCCTTACAAATCTTTAATCTGGGTATAATCAACAAAGAGATCATTTCGGATAGAGCGTCAGAACTGTTCTGCCTGCGGATTCGACTAACGTCGCTACCGGCGATCGCGATCATACGCGAGCGTCGCCTGCTCTCGGTCGTTCACGCTTCAGGCATTGCCTAGCCGCGTACGTACATGGAAAATATATCTATATTCTAATCGTATACGCGCGCACACAACACTCTCTTTGCTAAGAGAAAGTTTTCAAACATATATAATGTATTGTAACGCAAAATCAAAAACAAAAAAATAAAATAGAACTAGATAAAAAAAAAAGAGAATATGAATTTAATTTAAAATTGTGCGCGCTTCTTTCGTTATTTTAACTTATTATAAGAAAGAAAAGTCATTTTGATTGCATGTGGAAATCTTTAAAACGCTTCGGTAATTTTTGTTGCCTTCGCGGCCTATCTGCATTAGGTCGACTTGGCGTCGGTATAATAGGTTCTGGCACTTCTTCGAGGGTTGTGACGCTTGTGGATGGCACAGGATTCCAGCTACCAATTCTCGTCGCCTTATATTATTAACCAGGGGTATATCCCCGACCGTAGAATATCCAATTTCTTTTGTATCGAACGAGATATAATCTGCTGACTTCAAAGGTGATAAAGGTTTTGTCCTCGATCTTACGCATTTGATTGATGTGCCTTCTCCAAATTTGTCCGTCGTCCATCTTAATTTTATAATGTTTTCCTATTCTTTCTAGGATTCTTCCAAAAATCTACTTATCCGTACCTACATAGTTTCTACAACTTATTTTTTCCCTTTCTTTAAAAATAACCGATGCTTCTGTAGTTTCACATTGTTCCCTTTCTGAAGGAATTAACAAGTCTAATCGTGTATGCAATTTTCTAGCAAACATTAATTCTGCTGGGGATTTCTTTGTAGTTGCGTGTTTCGTATTTTGGTATTGTAACAATATTTGTTGTAACGCAATTTGTACATTAGTTTTATTTGCTCGCATACGACGCAATGAATTTTTTATTATTTGTACATATCTTTCTGCTTGTCTATTTGTGGATGGATTGTATGGTGCTGTAAGTTTTCGTGTAATGCTATTGACTTTTAGGAAGTATGAGAATTCATTTGAAGTGAACATTTTCCCGTTATCGGAAATAAATTGTTTGGGTATCCTGAAAGTAGCAAAAATTTTTCTACATAATTCTATCGTCGTTTTCGCTGAGATATCTTTGACTATATGGACTTCTGGCCATTTAGTATACGCTTCTATTAAAATAAAGAACGTATGTCCTAAAAATGAGCCTGCGAAATCTGCGTGAACTCGATCAAATGGAATTGTGAGTTGTTCCCACAAATGGGTTTTAGTCAGATTATTTCGGAAAGAGTTACAATCTGAACAATTTTTTGCGAGTTCTTCGATATCCAGGTTGGATATTCCTATCTAGGTTGGACCACCATACATAGCTTCTGGCTATGCTTTTCATTTTGACTACCCCGAAATGGCCTATATGTAATTCTTGTAAGATTTTCTTACGTAGTATTTGTGGTACTACTACCCTATGCTCTTTGAGTATTACTCCATTCTGTAATGTAAATTCATTGATATCTACGTTTTAAAATTTATCTTTAGCAGTATCCTTCCCTAACGTTAAGTTCCTTAAGAGTTTCCCTAATGTCATGTCTTTTTTTTGTAGTCGTTGCTAATTCGATTGCAGTAAGTGGTAAAGTTTCCATTATATTGAGTTGAAACATCATCTATTACATCATCATTAGAGGTTTCTTTAATTGGAAGGCGTGAAAGATAGTCGGCATTAGCAAGTGCTTCAGATTTCTGGTATTTAATTGTATATCTGAAACCTTGTAAGAATAAGGCATAATGTTGCATGCGCATGGCGCTACAAATTGGTAGACCTTTGTTGGACGCGAAAATTTGTACTAATGGACGGTCATCTGTAATTAATATAAAAGATCCGCCATGTAAGAATTGATAAAATTTTTTATGCCAAAAATTATAGCGTATGCTTCTTTATCGATTTGCGAGTACGATTTTTGTGTATCTGAGAGTGTTTGCGAAGCGTATTGAATAGCTCGTTCCGTGCCGTCCGGATATAAATGTGATAGAACTGCGCCTACACCGTACGGACTGGTATCAGTCGCGAGTATAATAGGCAATGTAGGATCAAAATGTATTAAACATTTTGGACTCATGAAAGCTTCTTTTGCCTGAGCGAAATTTTTTTCATAATCTTTAGTCCATTCAAAACAAGTATTTTTACGTAATAATTTATTTAAGGGATGAAGTATTGAACTGAGATCTGCGATGAAATGTCCATAGTAATTAATCATACCGAGAAAACTGCGTACTTCGGTCACATTTTCCGATCTTTGCATGTTTTTAATAGCATCGATTTTCTCCGGTGCTTTGTGTAATTCGTATCTATCAATAAGATAACGACAATAACTTATTTGATTCACGAAGAATTTGCTTTTTTCTGGATTGATTCTAATATTGTATTTTTGCAAACAGGTGAGCACGGTTTCTAGTGTTCGAACATGATTATCAAAACTAGTTCCCGCAATACGTATATCGTGTAGAAAGACTACTCCGAAGATATTGCCTAAAATCGTTTCTATTCTATTTAGTTCTCTGCCAGATTGCTGGCGCCTCTGCGATATCATACATCAAACGGATGCAACGATAGAGACCCTTGTGCGTATTCAATGTAAGTAGTTGCCTGTTCTCTGATCGGACTTTTATTTGTAAGTAGGCTTGTAATAGATCTATTATATTGTAATAGATCGAAAAAATTACTCCTCCCGCCATTGACGCGAAAAGTTCGTTAACCGTAGGCAGTGGATGATCGTCTACTACAAGTTGTGAATTTAATGTGACGCTAAAGTCACAAATATGTATTTGTCCGTTCTTTTTTATAATGGGAACGATGGGTGTAGCCCATTCGGTCGATTTTTACTAAGATTCCTTCCGATTCTAATCTTTGTAATTCATCCTCAATCATTGAGCGTAGTCGAAATGGCACAGGTCGTGCTTTACAGAAAATCGACTTCGCGTTTTCTTTCAAAGTTAATTTCGCTTGAACATTTCGTATTTTTGAAGTTGCCGTAACCCATAATCGAACTATATTTTCGTAAAAGTGAATTGATGTGAGTTTGAGGAGTCTTTTCGACTGAATGAATGGATTCAATTTTATTTACCTGTCCGATAGCATGATCGTTTTGCAATTTTGATATCCATTCGCGATCTAATAATGTATTTCTTTTTTCCTTAATAATGTACAACTTTAATTTGAATAACACAACCTAACCTAATCTAACCTAACCTTACAGCACCTTACATTCGCTATTATGTATCCTAACGGTTTGATTTGGTTTCTACAATAGAACATTAAAGTTAAATTTGTCGGATGGATGGACGAATTCGGGAAAAGCTTGCGCGCGAGATCCTCCGACATTACCAAAACGGCAGCACCACTATTCAATCAATTTCAAATTTGACACGCTCACCGTTCACTAGCAACATCGTTTCCCATTTATCTCTGAATTGCGTCAGCTCCATTTGGAAAATCTCCGTCAGCTGATTTGTACCTTTCGTATCTTTATTCCGCTAGAAGCAGACTTCTTGCAAGTGCCCCGTCCTTCCACAACCATTGCATCTCGTATTCTTATCTAAAGTACACTTTGTCGCTAAATAATTTTTGACCGCATCTATAGCACGTAACATTATTAGCGTTTTCCACGTTTACAGCATTAAACTTACGACTAGGTTTACGCGTATCTTTCGTGTTTTTATTTTTATTTGACTTATCTGACTTATTCCCGTGCTGCGTAATTCGCTTTGTCGCATGTACTAAGTTTACGTCCGCCGGTTTACCTTGAAGCTACTGGGCCCCTTTTTCTGACATTGTTGTTGCCACTTGTGTTGCTTTCTCCAAGGTCAAGTCCGAAATTTCCAGAAGACGAGCTTGAATTTTCTTGTTCGCTAATCTGAAGACTAACTGGTTTCGTAACGCCGTCTTTAAGTATCCTCCAAATTTATATATAGGCTAATCTTCTGTAAAGCCGCGAGAAACTCGTGTACTGATTCCCCGCTTTTCTGCTTCCGCTGGTGGAACTTGTAATTTTCCGCTATTTCTAGCGGCGCCAACTCGTAAAATTCTTTTAATGTATTCATTAGAGTAATGTAATCCGTCGCAAACGGATCTTGTGGTGCCAAACGATTGCACACGATGTCGAACGACGTTGGTCCCATGTAGTGTAGCAAGTAAGGAACTCTCTTTTCATCCTTGATAGAAAAGATTCGAAACGCTCCTTCTAAATGTAACAGCCAGTGCGACCAACTTATTCTTGAAGGGCTGAACGGCTCAATTGTAAAAGTATTTGGTACTGCCGGCGTAGCCATCGTGATTTACTATATCTTTCTTTTTTCCCGATAAATCGGCGTATGAATGTACTCTGTGTTCGGTTTGTACTTGCCGTAGCACACATTTATCACGTGGCCGTTGACTGCTCTGCCTTGGTGGAAATTCACATGTATTCCAAAATTTCCGTAAATTCCGTATCTTCGTCGCCAATTTGTTATGTCCGTGGGTTGGAAGAACAAAAGACTCAGGATGTAAGAAAAGCCACCACTTTCTATCTCCTTACAAATTTTTAATAATCTAGATATAATCAACAAAGAGATCGTTTTGGGTAAAACGTCGGAACCGTTCTGACTGCGGATTCGACTAACGTCGCTACCGGCGATCGCAATCATACACGAGCGCCGCCTGCTCTCGGTTGTTCACGCTTCAGGCATTGCCTAGCCGCGTGCGTACATACATGGAAAATATATCTATATTCTAATCGTAGATGCGCGCACAACACAAGTCGAAGTAGCAAGAAATATAAGGAAGAGAGGAAGATTTGAGTCCCCTAACCTCCCTCTCAACATTACCTATAATATTACCAAAGAGTTTGAATCAAAAGATAAATCAATATTAGATTCTTCTGGTGTAGAAAGACGAAGAATAATTCACGTCAATACGTTAAGTGCACAAATGTTTTATTGGAAATGAAAATTTATTTTGTCTCTATTAGACATTTCTAGTGAAAAGCGATATGCAATCTAACCTCTATTGCGGCGTTACCACGTTTACTAAATCATTGCCGACTATCCGTGAAAAACAATAATTTTACATTTTGATTTCTCTATTGCTAATCTCAAAGGTACCCAATTCAGGTTTTTAAATCCTTAAAATTTCCGTATTTTCTTTTATTTTCGTTCTAGCAATTTTTATCAAGATCTAAACAGTAGTTTTTGTAAAATACGGAATTTAACGTAAGTTTCCACAAAACCCCATGTTAAACGCGTAAACATTAAAATGCTCATAAATTTTCTCTCGCGTATCCTAGGTCCATAAAAAATTAACTAAGACATTTTTATGCTAATATCTATCTATATACTAAGTTTTATTAATTTCTAAAAAGTAATTTGAGTAACGACAGTACTACTTTAAAATAATATCAATATGTTATCTCATATGAATTAAGTATCTTTGAAAACAGTTCTTTACGATCTCTATTAAGTGAGCTCGCAAACTTGCATAAGTTCTGCTCACGTCGCTAGGAGTCGCATGGGTTATATTCTTCCGCGTAAGTAAAATCCGTTTGATTTGAATATATATACAAGCCTAATATTTGTGTCTAATCTAATCAAATAACAAAATTGATTCAAGAATTAATTTTTCAGAACGTAATCAGAATTCTTCTCAGTGACTATTTTTTGCGCATGTGCAAGTTGAATGTAATTTCACTGAAGCATCTAACTTATTTTATTAATATCAAAAATTTGTTGAAAAAAACATATTTTCATAACATAAATAAAATAATGAAAGTAAATTAAATAAATGTAGAATTAACATTATTGTGACATTAGTATAATGTTATTGATACTAACTTTGTTTTATTAGTGATTCTATTTTATCAGGAATATTATTACAATATTAAAAAAACGTTAATGTAATATTACTTATAACAATATATCATTTGTTTTTTCTACATTACCGAAACTATCTACTCCAAATCTATGTCAAAGTATATTCATAATGATGTACATAAAACGTTAAAAACTACATATGAAAATGTTACTATGTTAGTAAATATCATTTCAATAATATTGTAGAAATGATTTTTTTGTTTAGCGGATATTTTGTACTTATAACCATATTTTTTTAATCAGTGTCTTTAAAAACCTAAATGGCTAAATTTTTTGCACAGCAATGGCAAATCATAAAAAATCCATTAAAAAAATGTAATTTTTCTTTTAGTTATTAAGAATATTAAAATAAAGATTTTATTCAACTAGATCTTGATCTTTGTATTCAACGACCAAAAAAACCTCTGACTACAGATTTTATCAAAATCTATGAACTTTTCGATTTTTCAATTCGCCAATTTGGATTTTGAATACTAAGAAATTAACTAATCTCCCTATCTTTCATGTTTTATCCTAATGCCACAAATTGAATATTATTCGAAAGCCTAGAACTCATAGGTTACTGGCCGCCTATAATGAGTTGATTCATAAACACTTCCTTTCCAAGTTATAAACACTTTTTATTCATGGTCTTTTAACAGACTTTGATAACATTTTATAAAAGAAATCGCTGGAAATGATTTTCTTCTACATCTGCTTGCCTTGCATCGATGTCTCAAGGATTGTCGAAGACGATCTTATGTTTATATTTTGTATTTGAACTTTGTCACATCAAGTGAATATATTATTTTGTAATAGTCCCACAATAACAACAGGTGTATTAAAAACAAATATTTTAAAATATCCCGTCACAAAGTCTCCCTGACAGTCAAACTTAAAAAGACAATAGATTATGCGCAAGGCTGCTGGGATAGGATTTAAATACCAGAAAGGCAACATATTTCTTTAATATCTGATAAAGTTAGAAAATTACTGCTAGAAATCTGACTGAACCTGTTGACATCCTGACAGCAAAAATCGAGTATATCCTGCTGTTAAGATCTGATTCCAGGAACAGATATCAAGCAGACTTTGTAATATCTGATAATGCTAGAAAACTGCTGCCAGAAATCTGATAGAACTTGTGAATTGTCAACAGGATCTGCTCGATTTCTGCTGTCAGTCTGTTGACATAGGATGTCAACAAGTTCTGTTAACAGAATGTTAGCAGAATGGGACCTTAAATGTGCTCAATCTGCTAACATTTCTGATCAAATCTGTTGCAAGTCTGTTGACATTCTGCCAATATTTTACTGGGCTCACTTGATAATTTTGTTTACTTTTCCCAGCAATATGTTGTTAGAATGTCAACAGACTGGTAACAGATTTGATAGAATAACGTGAGTAGATGATTGACTCAACTGCTAACATTCTGTTGATAGGATCTGTTGACATGCTATGTTAACAAACTGACAAGAGAAATCGAGCAGATCTTGTTGACAGGACCTGATTCAAATTGGTAGCAGAAAGCGAGACACGACCTGCGCGACACAATCTGACGGCAGATTAACAGTAGAAATGTAAGAGACTCTGTTGTTTTGTAGGCATTTAAACTGTAACGTTACTATTATTAAAAAATTTAATCTTTTTATTATTTTTTGGAGAGAAATAATTTTTATTTTTTTATTAATTAATATATTTCGACATATTTTAAAGCGTAAATGCACAATATACATTTACATAAATAACAAATATAACATAAATGAAGAATAAATACATATATGCATTTAATAAAATTTTATAATGTAGAATGAGTATAATTAAAAGTGTGATAAATTTTCTACCTTCTAGTGGAAAAAAAACCCGTTAAAACTTTTTTCTCCGTCGGTCTCTATTTCATTAATCTAAACAAAAAGAAACAAAGCATTAATAACATACTGTTCGACAAAAAAAAAGACTTTTTTTCGAACACAGAAACGAGAGGACATTATCCGTAGTTTTTTAGACGCTGAATACGAATCCATTCGTCAAATTGCTCCATCATGTCATATTTTTGAGAAATTTGTAATTAAAGTTGCAAAAATGGGCTATTTTTCTGTAATTTGTCATGTTATAACTACGTGACGTGACAGAGAAGTTTCTTTGCAATCAAAATTAATTACGTTGTTAAGAGTTTTAACCCTCAAAAGGAATTTTTAATGTCGGGTATGATTAATAAAATATTCATGATTAAATATGGGATCTATTGTGGAAAAAAAAGCTATGAATGAAATCATTGACAATTTACCAAATAGCTTTTAATTATATTTATATAAACTTAAAGCTTTTTTAGGACGCTGAATTCAATGTCAACATTGACAGACAAATTTAAAATGGTGGATTCAATATGGCGGATGTCAAAACTTAAAAAAATGGCTGCGTTCAACAGAAAAAGCAACTTAACCCATTAACTTAACCCCTTGATTGTTTAAGGTAAAATACATCTTTGCATGTCCAAAAGTGCATGTCTAACGTCATATTCGGATTCAGCGATTCAGTTTCTCGAAAACCTTAAGATAACAAGTTCCATTGAAATCGGAATTTATTAAAACCATTGCCGAACAATCAATTGCCGCTCTCAGATTTTCAAAAAAATGAATATTTTATGATTTATCTAAACAATTATTGTTTAAACAAATAGGAAAAAATGTCTTTTTCTTGTCTTTTTGTCTCATTTGTAGTTTTATAGAATAGTTATTTATTATAGAAATACCATTTAGAATAGTTTTTTCAGAGCTAGACCTCCCAAGTTCTCCTTGGGCACTAACGGGTTTCATATTTACAGGTTATTTTAGCTCTCTATGTTTATAAGCATTTTGCAAAGCGATTGATTGATATTTCAAGGAATAAACTATTGATCTCAAGGTATTTTTTTCCGTAGAATCGATTGCCGCTCTCAGAATTTCAAAAGTTAATATCACAGGCCTACAAAAAAGTAGGTGTTGGGGATCTGACGAAGCTATTTCTACGTATTTTGGGCCGCTGAAGACAAATATGAAGTCCGAATTGCTCCATCACCCTCCAGTTTTTTAAACTTAAAAAAACTTAAAAAAAACAGGCCTACAAAAAATGGTTACAGCGGAAATTTACCACAAGAGACCGTTAGGAAATTTAAAAACCTTAATTTAAAAAAAAATTGGTTGAAATTCGATTAAAAATGAGACCTTTATGCTAAAATCGAGTTCTGGAACATAGGCGAGAATGTAAGAAGTAGAGAAAAAAATAAGAGAGATAGAATAAAAGGAAATATGAAAGAAAAAATGAGAGAAGATTACAGCAGAGAATAAGTTTCGTTTACGCCGCTAGGAGTCACAAGGACTCTTCGCTTTTGCCTAAAATCCGTTTTTATTTGAATGAACAAGTTAAAGAATATCTTTAAATAAGTAGAATTTAGTTTAGTCATTTTATGTTAAAAATTTATAAATTGTAGAAATTTTTGTAATTAGTTTCAGATTTTATTAATACTATATTTAATATTTTGAAAAACGAATATTAAAAAGAAGATACACAGTGCGCCTCTGCATATTTACATTGACGCTCTAACGTTTTATCTTTTTATGAGTATAATTGCATACAATGTTTTAACAAATTCTATATTTCATAATGTTAACACAAGGTGAGATAAGTAAGAGAAACCAATCAGCGGAAAATTGGCAATAAATTTGATTCCATTTAACGTCTTCTCTTTAAAATATTATATATAA
>JAJVSH010000224.1:239827-251199 GCA_021460005.1 Tetramorium alpestre
AATAAAGATATTTATACTGTAAAACTTTTATAAAACTTTTTTTTATATTTTGTTTAGTTTGTAAGATATATCGAGAAAAACAAAAAATGTCTCTACTTTTGAAGGCTGGTTTCATTTCCTTAAATTCGTTTTTGGGCACCAACAAAAAATTGCTATATTTATGTGTTCACCCCTTCTACATTTATGCCAAGTTTTTTTAAAATCTGAATTTAACACTTCGCGAGATTTCTTTGTAAGCAATTTGATTGATGGTGTCCATTTTACACTGTACACATCTGGGACTTCTCTTTACGCATAATTTTTTCAGGTTTGGCCGTCAGGGAATGGAAAGTGAATAGACAATTAAATCATCGATGCAAGGCATTATCATTATTACTTACAAGACATACAGGGTGTGTCCCAAAAGTCATGAAACATATTTTTTGCCGCACTCCTACTGGTCGCAGCGTGTTCGAACCGGTTGGGTGAGGTGGGGAGGACCTTTAGCTTCATAACGCACCAACGGTCAGTCTGCTGTGATAATCAGAAGAATCAGGATAGCTGATTTAATGCACCCTTGTTTCGAGACCACGTCACGACGCGCGATGACAGATACTTTCGAACAACGTGGGCGATCAAATTTTGCACAAAACTCGACAAAAAAGCTGCCGAAACTCACGAATTGCTCAAGCAAGCCTACGTGGAGTCTACTCTATCGTATGTGCAAGTTTCGAGGTGGGTGAAGAAGTTCAAGGAGGGTCAGAGTCAAGGAAGGGTCCCTCCCACCTCACCCAACCTCCAACCTCACCCAACTAGTTCGAACACGCTGCGACCAGTAGGGATGCGGCAAAAAAATATATTTCATAACTTTTGGGACACACCTTGTATTATTTATTGTAAACAAAAACTCTTTAAAATTCAGAAAGGAAACGTTTACTGATCCACATTCCTGACTTTCCTTCCATTCTTTTGTTACTTTGAAACACCTTGTATTTAAATATACATAATATATATCATATGTATAGATATATATGTATAAGTATAAATATTATGTATAAAATATAATATATTCTCGTGTGCTTAAAGATTTATTATCATTATATTATCTCATATATTATACAATATTATCTTATATATCATATTATCTCATTTATTATTAAGATATATTTATTAATCAAAATTTGATCTTAATCCAGTTACATTCATCAGAATGTTCAAACTAATTATTTATTTATCTTTACACAAAATTGTACAGACCCGATACTGCCATTTTTCACCAACACCAATATGAATAGATCTAAAACAAGAAATATCGATATAATCACCGAAGATCATAATACGGTGACATTACAATGTTTTGCAGATGGAATGCCAAAACCAGAAGTTACTTGGTATAAGGTACATGTGCATTAATTATTTTTATTTCATAAAAAACTAATTGAGTGTGATGCATACTGTATTCTTTCAGGATAATGTGCTGCTAAAGGAAAATAATCAATATCTTTTTAAATATAATTATCAAGAACTTCATATAAAATATTTTATGCCACACGATAGTGGAATATATTCATGTCAGGCTATTAGTCGAGTAGGTACTAATGAGACTTACCAGCATATAACGGTGAAATATACAAAATGTAAATTTTATAAGTAAATATTATATTCTTAAATTAATATCAAGCAGATTATAAATTTAAAAATTTTCACAGGGTATACATTTGACATAATATTAGTAATTTCGCTATCTATTCTGGGTTTCATCCTAATGATTTTAGCGATCTTCATCACGATTAAGGTTTGCCGTGAAAAGGTAAATTATATGTTCCGTTATTGTTATAATTTGTAAAGAAATGTATTGAAATTCATATTATTTAACAGTTTTGTAAAAGAATATTTTATGGCGAATGTAGTCTAATAAAATTGAATTAAATCGTTACAGAAAATGAGAAAAAAATTGGTACCAGATCTTATATATTTTGATGGAGTTACTTTGGAATATGTAAATCCAAATTCAACAGTTAAAGATCAAGCGCAATTCCTTTCTTATGATAAAAAATGGGAATTTCCAAAAGAACGGTTAAAACTGAGTAAGCAGGATCGTGTTTTACGTTATGTTATAAATATCGAGCAATCCGATTTAATTAAGTAGATTGTGAATGATTATTTTTCAGAAGAAAAATTGGATAGTGGTAACTTTGGAGTGGTAAAGAAAGCAGAAGCACTTGGAATATGCAAAAATGAAACTGTCACTACTGTTGCCGTAAAGATGGTTCGTCAATCCGATGATCCAACTTACTTTTGTGCACTTGTAAATGAATTGAAAATTATGCTGCATCTTGGGAAACATCTGAACGTCGTCAATCTTCTTGGGACTTGCACTCAAAATATTTTGAAAGGTATATATTGCACTAAACTAAAAAAACTATATTAAATAATTAAATGTTTTATTAAGATACCGCTTTTTTAAAGAAATTATTATAATTTGGAAGCGAAGATACAATAAATAAAGATAAATAATTATTAATCATTGTCAATTATGTTATTATAGGCGAACTGCTGGTAATAATTGAATATTGCCACTTTGGAAATTTGCATAAATATCTTTTAAGCCATAGAGATTATTTCATTAATCAAATCGACTCAAAGACTGGAAAACTCGATTTTACTATCGGTGCAGATATACTAAAAACTGTTAACGTCGGTAATGATAGCAGGTTTGTCTAGTTACATTCTAACAATCTCTGTTAATTGTCTTACGTATATCTTATTTTTTAATAATTACTATAAACTTCAGAAAGTATTTATAATTGATCTAAATTAAACTGCATTTTATATCTCTCTTTTATAAGATATAACACAAATATTAATTAAAAACAAATACTCTCTTTTTATGTATAAAAAATAACCTGAAAAGCTTACGTATGGTACTAAAATTGTGATAAATTAATAATTCAATAGTTAAATAATTTTCATTTTTAGATAGATATGTTTTTAACGAAATAAATTTTTCTAGTACTCTAACGCAAAAGCATATTGTCTTGATAATACAATTTCATCAAATATTTTAAAGAATTTTACTCTTGATTAATTGAATCCTGTATCCATGAAATGTATATTAATAAATAAAAGAACTAACATATAAAACGCTTACATATATAAAAAGCTACAAATTAATAAGATTTTTTCTTATGCAAAATAATAAAATATACAGAAATATATTTATTATTTTCTTGCAATTGTAGTGCGAAGTCAGATACCGATGTGGTAGTACAGTATTATCCTGGAACCAATCCAGACTCTTCAAAGGTTAATATCTTATCAGATTGCGCACATAATAGTAATTCATACCAATCGAAACGGAGATCAAATAATTGCATTAAATACAAAAATTTACATTTCAAACCGGTGTGTACTCAAGATCTATTGTCTTGGTCATTTCAAGTAGCACGTGGAATGGAATATATCAGTCAAAGAAAGGTAAAAAAATATCTGATTTACAATATATGTATAATAAGTTATAATTTTGCGCCATAAATTCTAAGTTCTGACTTTTTTATGAAAAGTGTTTTAATGCAAAGTAACACTTCCACAAGCCATATAATCTCAAATCAAAATGATCTGACCGGGTCATTTAGAGATTTAAGAGCTTTAAAGTTCATAATTTATTAGTAAATTAATATCTCAGACTTTAGAGCAAAAAAGTAAAAATTTTCAATATCTGTAAACAGGAACAAAGGGATTTGATATAAATATAAGTAATTACGTAATTGTGCAAAAGAAATTATTACAAACCCTATAAACGCGTAATATTATTTAATATTATGTAATATTTTATGTAATATTTTAGATGTGTTCTTAGAAAATTAAATATAATATTCTAAGTATAGAGTGTTTGATAATTGGCACAACGGTCGTGTACAGGTAGAATAGACTAAACTGAGTCGAAAAGTCCTCTACCATTTTGCAATTTTCGCAATAATTGACGAGTTATTAATTATTGAAAATCTGGTTTAAAAAATTTTTTCTCTGTTACCTGACGTGCTAGGGACTTCAAACTAGGCTCAAATTAAAGATTGAATCTTGCACTACAACGTACATTTCGAGATCTACTCGAAAGGATAAATAGATATTTAGATGTTAATGTTGATGCGTTGTCACCTTCCACGTACTTGTACTCGTGCGCATCGCCGCGCGCAAACGAGTGTAGACAACGTTTACGTATTTTTATTTAATATTGCACATATGAATGTTGTAGTGCAAGATTCAAGCTTTAATTTGAGCCTAATTTAATGAAAATGAATTATTTCAGATATTTATTAAATAAACATTTAATTTTTATTTATATTTTGTAATTAATTTCTATGTTTTTGAAATTTTATGTGAACGTTAATTTTTACTACAATAATGTTCTAAGAAATTTTTTATAATATTAAACGGATATTATGAATATTAAAACAATATATTAAAGATATTATGTGGAGTGGATATATAACATCAAAAAAATATACCCATAGCATTAAAAATTATTATATAATATTATGTAATATTTTTAGAATGTTACAGTAATATTATTTTAATTATTAATAATATTTATATAATATTCTAGAAATATTGTGTGCTTATAGGGAAGTAACTTTGATATTTCAATTTCAATATAGTTAATAAATAAATGAAGTATAATGGAATGAATTAGAATTGTGCAGTTTCAAACAACATAAAAAAAATGATTCTTCGAAATATGATCCGCAGAATAAAATTTATCTATTTAAGGATGTTCTGGCGTTAACATTGTTACATTGAAAATACCGTAGAACTTTTATAGATTATTTCCATTTGTTATCTAAACACGTGATTAAAACTTGAAGCCGATCCCCTAACTGGTTCACGAGTTATTGTACTTCTAATTTTACATGTATTCTTATGGAAAAACAGCATTATTCTTTTTATATGAATAAAATAATAAAGAAGCAATATTCTGTTCAATTGCCAATATTCTGAAACTTTATTTGTAAGTATAAATCAAACATTGAGCAACGTTTCTAAAAAAAGTTTAAATCGATCCACTATCTCATTACCGAGTTATTGATAAAAATACAGTGCAAAGTTTCAAAAAAAGATTATAATGTACCCCAATAACCATTTCTGAGGGAACAAATGTCGACAACAAATTCTGTTTATCAAAAGATTGCAGATGTGAAACAAACTTTGACACTGAAAATATTGCGCGCATAATTCTAACAAAAATTCATCAATACCGATTACTTAACAGATTACTTAACAAAATGCTGGTGAACAGCAAACAGATCTGTTAACAGCGTTGACGAAAGATTGATGGTAAACACCAAAGTAGCTTTGTATATTGCAAATTGTCATCAAACTGCCCGCATAAATGTAACAGTACAAATGGTTATAAGATACATCAGATTAGCGATCAATAGCGTTAAGGTATGTCGAATACGTGGACGACGAATTGACGCCAAGAATGCAGTAAATCTATGCCATTGTAGACGATTATGCGTGATCAGTGCGTAATTCGAAAGTCGCCTTTCGTCTACGCCGGTAGGCGTCGCACAAGATCATAAGCTTTCTCGTAAGTAAAATTCACTGGGAAATATATAGAAGTAAGCCCAAAGTATACTTTTTAATAAAGTGAATAAGATTTTGCAGATTGGCGACAGATCTGCTAAATTCACGTATATTTTATATATGTATATAAAATATACGTGAATTTAGCATCTATCGCCAATCTGCAATTATTTCTGTAAACAGATCTGCTTCACGTTTGTGAGCAGTCTGTTGTGGTTTATGCTAACATATCTACTCTGCGTCTATTGCCAATCTATTGTAGTCTGCGCATAGATCTGCTGGATATTTAACGTAAATCTGTTATCGGTTTATAATTGACAAGCATGGTGCTGAATTGTGCTCAATCTGTTGTTTCACTGTTAGTGACACTTCTGCTTTGGTATTGCATTCAATTTTATATTAGGATGTAGTATCCAGTTTTTGGTTGCAATTGAAACGCACTTGAGGACACAATAGGTCCTGTATTTTTTGGCAACCTCAATCCGTAGAGAATTGTTTCCCTATTGCTAACAATTCCTAAGTAAATTGTTAGCTGGGTACATACTGCCGAAACGTAACAAATATATATTCATGGTGCCAAATATCATATTAAATGACATTGTTTAAGACATTTACATGATATGAGCACGTTTAATACATATTTCAATCCTTAAAAACATAGAATTTTATCAATTTCATATTGAAGTAATTTTTGGCTAGGACTGTATAGCCAGAACATCCTTAAATTATATTCAAATTTTTATATTTCTCGTATTATCATATCACGATATGTTATGTATCATTCAAAATAAAACGTGTATATTTCTCCAGGTGTTGCATGGTGATCTGGCAGCAAGAAACATTTTGCTTGCCGATGACAATGTAGTAAAAATTTGCGACTTTGGTCTAGCAAAGGATATGTATAAAGATTGTTATCAGAAAAAAGGTAATGCTCCAATGCCGATAAAATGGATGGCCATCGAATCGATCCGAAATGGCATTTTCTCGACGCAATCTGACGTGTGGAGTTTCGGCATAATGCTCTGGGAATTTTTCACTCTGGCTAAAGTGCCATATCCCGACATAGTGATAAAAAAATTGTCTCAAAAATTAATCAAGGGCTACAGAATGGAACAGCCGGACTATGCTATCCGTGAGATATATGACATCATGCTACAATGCTGGGAAGCAAAACCAACGTCGCGTCCAAGCTTTACAAATCTTGTGGAGAGCATTGGAAAATTATTGGAAGAAAGTGTAAAAACGGTGAGTCAGACTTTTTCATCTTCATTCTGCTGTTACATCCGGACCCGAGAATTTAAAATATCGGAGTAACTATTAGAATGAGGAACGTAGATGAACAAACGGGTCGATTGTCTTCTCGGAGTCGCTCTATTCGGGCGAGCGCTCCGTGTCGGTCGCACGAGGGATAGTTCCGCTAAAGATCTACATCTGAGACGCTATGATTCTTTAGTCGAGCAATGCGACCGTCGGTCCTTTTATTTCGGGTCAAGATTACCTTTGTTACCCCAGGACGGGACCGTATGTAGTCTTAAGGTTCCTGGGTAATAACTGCAGCCATCTTGAAACGTGACGTCAAAAGCGAGAATTTTACGGTGACAATTCCTACAAACTACTGTAAAATAAAGAAATATTTCAATTAAAAAAACACAGATCGTTTTAACACACTTATAAAATGTGCAGAACACTATTCTTAAAAACACTATATGTCAAATAAACATGATATAGAGCGAGTCACATACATAACCAAACACACTAATACACACATGATTTGACAACTCTGAAAAGAGATAGACACTGTGTTTTCTACGTTGTGTATTGGTAATCTTAGTTTTCTGCACATTTTATAAGTGTGTTAAAACGATCTGTAGTGTTTTTATTGAAATATTTCTTTATTTTACAGTAGTTTGAAGAAATTGTCACCGTAAAATTTCTTCAAATTTCTCTTTTCTGACGTCACGTTTCAAGATGGCTGCAGTTACTACCCAGGAATCTTAAAAGAGGAAAGGGACAAGGTAATTCTATTTAAAACTAAATTACATTATTTATTATTAATTTGCAAACAAATTTAACTAATTACAAACAGAGAATTGAATAAGTGTAATATAATAGAAGTGTAATATAATAGAAGGTAATCAATTACTAGAAATATAATCGGAATAATATTAATAATATTAATAATATTAATAATATTAGAAAATAACATTTTCATTCATATAAGAATAATAATAATAATGATGATTTATTGCAAGAGGAAATGGAGAGGCATCAACTAGAAAGTTGCTACAACGCCTTTCATGATATAAGTGATTACAAAGAGTTAAAAATGAAAATAAATGAAATTAGATAGATACGAATACAAATATTACGGTCTTTGTGTGCGTGTGTAAGTGTGTGTGTGGCGTAAGGTGTGTATGAATGGAGCGTAAGATTATTCTGCGGCTCGGTGTCACTATTTGCGTCCTCCCTGTCCGCGTCCTCTTGTTAGGACTCTCTTTGGCAGGACTCTCCCTGATCGGACTCTCCTGGTTTGTCGGGTTGAGGTGATGGATCCTCAGGCTCGGGATCGGTCTCCTCTTCTTCGGAGGGCGGAGTTGGGGTATAGGATACCCCTCGTCATCCGACCATGGATAGCAATTAGGGGATGGAGGCGTTAGCGGAGGAGAATCTGATAATATTGGTATGTTAAATGATCGACTGGAGGAGGAGGAGGAGGAGGATTTCGGGGACCGAGCGGCCAATCAACTAGACCGTCATATATCTCGGCGAGGTACAAATCTATTTCCTGATCCTCAATATCGGCATCTCTTTGGTATGCCACTAAAAGAAACGTCACGTTGGCAGAACCGCGATCCACCCGAAATTTCCGGTTACCGAGGGGAGAATAAATGACAATTTAAACTCACTTCTTCGGAGACTTCTTGATATCTTGCGTGAAGCTCTTTCTCGTGGTCTTCCGCTTAGTGGATCGCTGGAAGCCCCTCTCGCTCAAGCTGGATGAGTTTGACGGATGGAAATGCACTCGCGCACAGAAGTGAATCCGCGAGTTGAGATGAATGAATAATTATTGGAGGCACGAGAAACTGTGTGAATTTACGCGGTTTTACACGACCAGACGCGTACTATATGTGGGTGCCGTCAAACTGCTGGGCGTAAGCAAGATCGTTCGAGAATGCATAAGTTCGTAAATGCTGTGCGAAAAGCGTAGTACCATTTGACGCTCGGGCGTGAAAGAGTTGAGTGAGCTGCATGTTCCGCGGAGCCGCGAATTTTATAGGAGATCTTCTTTTTGAGGAAGTAATTCTTCCCAGATCTCCAATTGGCATGATTAAAATTCGATAATTCGAATTAGGATTATCTTGTAATTTCTCGGCCTCCTATTAGTTAGTGTGTTGTCAACGGATCACGAGTCATACATATCATTTAAATAATCCGGGTTGTCATTTGAGACGTCCGGACCTACGGACAAATAGTTTTTAGAACAATTTGGACAATCCGGATTACTTGTACATTTTCGATCACATCTGGAGATGATGACGCGCTCCTCGTTACGGAAAGACCGTAATATAATAGGCTATTAAATAACGTATTAAATAAAATTATTTAATCTTATCCGCAAATGGAAGAAATTATCGAGTCTATGGACGTAACACTGCAACGGTAATGATTCTATGACACAAGCGAAAATATAAAACGTAATATACGAGTACATACATATATGTGAGTAAATATTCAGATAAAGTCATCCTTTCCAAAGATCAATGACCTTGATATATGTTATCAAGATTATCCTCCTGAGTAACCTTTAAAAGGTCTTAGCCGTCACTCGTTGTTCATTAGGAAGTTTGACAAATAAATGTTCTCGAATTATATGTAATTTTTAGACACCATATATATTTTATAAAAGATATTTTTAGCTGATTTATTTATTTAAATGTAGCAAATTGAATGCGCGGAAAGAAAGAAACGGTTCTGCCGGCACCCAGATAGGAAGCACATGATTTTGTCGTCACAATCTAGTCAGTTTCGATAAAAAATGATGTTATATAATGACATGAAAATGACGTGAAAATGATGGACCTAACAAGGGGACTAGCAACCCTGCTAATAATGGATTTTTTTTATTTTTATATACATTGTAGAGGGTGTCTCCCTGTATATAATCGGTAAGCGGAAAAATCGCGACGGACCTTAGTTTATAAGAAAATTAAGTTGAAAATTTAGGAGTGCCAAAAAACCCGGGACATTAAAATAATTTTCACATTGAGCGGCGTGGAGCAGCGGTGAGTGCCAATAACTCATATACGTTGCCAATCCGAGTTCAAGTCCCGTTAGTTTTTTTTTATTAAATTATAAATGATCCTATAATAAATTGTGAAATATATACATGTTATTTATAAATATTGACAATTGCAAATGATAATTTGTCTACTAACAATTCAATTAATGACATTATTTTTTAATTAATTTTTATAATTTAAATTATCGCAACAAATTTTAAATAAAATATTTGTATTTAATAATTTTAACATTGTTTTACATTAATAATAATATTTTGATGGAGATCAAGTGGATTTTCCGTTACTTTTTTGTTTTGATACGTTTTTTTGTAAGAAAGAAGTGTGTGCAAGATAATCAAAATGGAGATAATTTTTATTTTATTTTAATCAAATTTAACATAACAATATTTTAATGCGTTTGTTATTTCATCCTTTAATTTGTCGTCAACTTCCATTTTGATTTTTTGCACACACTTTCTTACAATGCTTCTTTTACGTTCTTATAAGAACACTGCACGAATGAAACTGAACGATGCAGATGCTTTCACCAAGGTCCGGCTGACGGTTAGAATCCCCACTCTTTTAAACAGAGATGAGATGCCTGTAGCAGTAGGGGCATTCTACAATAAGTTGCAAATATCTTGTTGCTAGTCGAAAACAACATAA
The DNA here is from genome assembly GCA_021460005.1 of Tetramorium alpestre. Classification (NCBI taxonomy): domain Eukaryota; kingdom Metazoa; phylum Arthropoda; class Insecta; order Hymenoptera; family Formicidae; genus Tetramorium; species Tetramorium alpestre. Next base: position 250,339 of record JAJVSH010000224.1, read on the forward strand.
TTGACGAATCACATCGATGTATCACGGCGTTTACGACTGGCGACAAAGTCTTCGCAATGCGTAGACTTGTAGAATGCTCTTTAAGGTCCTATTGTTAGGACACAACTATACAGGTAGCAAAAGGACGCATCAAAACGAAAAAGAAAATCCACTTGATCTCCATCAAAATATTATTATTAATGTAAAACAATGTTAAAATCGTTAAATACAAATATTTTATTAAAAATTTGTTGCGATAATTTAAACTTTAAAAATTAATTTAAAAAATAATGTCATTAATTGAATTGTTAGTAGACAAATTATCATTTGCAATTGTCAATATTTATAAATAATATCAAGAGACACGGTAGTGTCTCGCGCCAAGTGTACGCGCAGCATCGCGTCGAGCCTCTTATATGCGAGTCGTCGTACACGGAAAAAATAAGTTCATTAAATTTTATGTAATTAGTTATCGACTTTTGAATAGGATTAAAAAATCTTGGAAAAATTAGAACACTTAAGGGGATGCTGGATACCGACATTACAGGTTCATTTTGTAATGAACAATAAATCATCGAATTGGTTTTACGGATAAAAAAAATGTTTTGACAGGTATAAAGTAGGAACGAAAACAAACCTCGCTGTGCACAATGAAAGACCGAAAAAGGCGTAAAATTAAACAATTATATTAATTATCTATTGTGAACAGTACCTTTTGCACTCTCGAGCTGTCAACACACAGAAACATCCACTCATATAAAGGTTATATGAGGTTAGACACATAAACTGAGTCACAGCGGAACTCGGACAGGAATAACGAACACTGTGGTAACGATAAAAATACGAACAGATCTCTAATAAGAGAGATTTATTGACGATCTC
>JAJVSH010000224.1:261247-279421 GCA_021460005.1 Tetramorium alpestre
AGTATTNTGGCCTCCAAGATCTCCTGACTTGAACCCTATTGATTTTTACTTTTGGGGATATGCAAAAGATTTTGTGTATCAAGTAGCTCCAACAACAAGAGCTGACATGATAAATAGAATAAGAAGAGCTTGTCGTGAAGTTACGCAAGAAACACTTGTAGGAGTTATACAAAATTTCAGGCGGAGATTGACTTTGTGTTTAGATAATGAAGAAGGGCACTTTGAACATGAAGGCTAAGAAAAGAACTAGCCGAATCAACCTCGATCTTGTTTTTGCTAGCCGGATCAACCTCGATTTTGCTTTTGCTAGCCGGATCAACCTCGATCTTGCTTTTGCTAGCCGGATCAACATCGATCTTATTTTTGCTAGCCGGATCAACCTCGATCGTGAGAGGTAAAAGGACGTTAATCAAGCACCCCAAAGGGAACAAAATTCTACTACGTACACGTCGTTGTTTCTGTATAGCGCTAAAAGTAGAATAATCCGAATTTTTTTAAACATGCATAACTACAGAGATTTGGGTGAAAATTTGATTTGATCTTGGAATGTTACCTAAGGATCAACTTGACCCCATAACATGACAACATACAAGATATTTTGTACTTTATGTCAAAGTACTGCGAAGTACTGTTTTGGAGCCTCATAACTCGAAAATTACTCAATGAAAACTTATTTTATTATAGTGTTTTGGAAAGCTCTCGAAATAACCTACAAGAATATGTAACGAGAAATAGTAGGTTCTACTTAAGAAATTGAAGGTGACCTTTACGTGACCTTCAAACAACTCCAAGGTCGAAGCAATGACACCATCTTATGTCCCCTTCGAAACCATACAAATTTTGTCTGAAACATTTTTGTCTGCTGAGCTCAGTTTTCGAGATATTTTACTGTCCAAGTTAAAATGGGACACCCTGTATAATATATAATAATATAATCATGCAAGTTTTATATATATCAATTTTATATATTCAATACCATCAAAATAGACGCTTCTGATTTTGATTGTACATACCATTAAAAATCAAGACTGAGAGTCTTTGAAATTATGTTATTTCAAGATTCTAATTTTTGAGGCAAGACTTTATGCTTTACACTGTATAACAAAGCAATGTAATCTTGTCTAACCATCACAACTATCACTAACTATCACGACATTGTCCGTCTTATTCGTCGTTTATCGTGAGACACGGTACGATTACACGATTACGCTCCAAAATACTCGGAGCGAACAGGAATTCGTAATTCACGCGCTTTGACAGTTCGGCCGACTTATTTCCGTTTACGTTCGCGTTTTGAATTCGCGCGTATCCTCACGCACTCAGATTGTGTGTAGTAGTGTGTACGTGTGAATCTTTCTTGAGCTAAGTTACTAACACAAGAAAGTGTCACACCGACACGCCAATGCCATCTTCGGAAAAATCCCGGAACTATAGTCTTACACAATTTTGCTCTGTTTACCGTTCTGTATCTACACTACGCGTGTATGCATGAATAAAACCAGTTGCACAAAAGATCTCCTTTATTAGATCCTTTTGATCTTAATTTTAATGATTTAGTGTTGTTCTTTATTTTAATACAAATGTCTGCATATTTTTTATTTATACGTATAACATATATAACTTATGTATGAGCGAATGTTTCTATGAAGTGACAGCTCTAAGTGCAAAAAGTGCAATTATATACAATATTAAGTATCAGTATTTCATTTATTTATTATTCCTCGTCTTTAATTTTGTGCTGCGCAGTTTATTATTGTCCCTACTTAAACCCTGTAAAAGGATTTTCACATCTGTAAAGCCAATTCGGAGATTTCTTATTGAACCTGTAATATCGGTATCCAGCATCCCTTTAATGTTGTAAACTTTAATAAATGTTTTGAGAAGTTTATAACAAAAAAAAAGAAATACTTACTTGACTGTCTGTTAAAATTCTCGAACGAAAAATGTAATAACCTAATAAACCATTTATTAAAAGCTTCGAAAACAGTCAAGTAAACTTTCGATGACTGTCGACAAAAATTTGAAAGCAAAAAGTACAGCTTGTACACTGCCCTTCAATAATTCGTTCCGTGGCCCCTCTCGCGGGGCAAGGGGGACGGAGAAATCTACTCATGACGCCATCGGCCGGCTGGTACTAAGTTATCGATTTAGTTATCGATCGCCGTTATTACGTACTATTGTACGCTGGGTAAATAGAGGATAAGACGCGCGCGATTCACTAAAGTTCAAAATTTACGTTGAAATATTAAATTCTCGAGAAAAAATGGTTTAATATAATCAGATGTAAATATGTATAATTAGGTATGAAAAGATCTTATGTCATACATGATAGTATATAATATCCGAATTTTGGCGCAATATGATTTCATCTGAATATTATTATATTATTATATATTATCAGATAAAATTATATATGTCATCAGATCTTTTTGGATTTAATTATATATGACCAATTATATATGATCTTATATAATTTTGATGACATATATAATTTTATCTGATAATATATAATAATATATTAATATTCAAATAAAATCATATCGCACCAAAATTCGGAAATCATTATATATTATCATGTATGACATAAGATCTTTTCATACCTAATTATACATATTTACATCTGANTATATTAAACCATTTTTTCTCGAGAATTTAATATTTCAACGTAAATTTTGAACTTTAGTGAATCGCGCGCGTCTTATCCTCTATTTACCCAGCGTACAATAGTACGTAATAATGGCGATCGATAACTAAATCGATAACTTAGTACCAGCCGGCCGATGGCGCCATNAGTAGATTTCTCCGTCCCCCTTGCCCCGCGAGAGGGGCCACGGAACGAATTATTGAAGGGCAGTGTACTATACTCATGAGGAAAAAGAACGAAAGATTATATATCTGTCCTCCTCTTATCGTAAACAATCGAGGCGGCAACATTACACGCTTGTGCGTGCAACGTTATATGTATGCTTGAGCTAGGATCGATAATGTAGGAAATTTTTATTACCATTTTCTAGATTATCGACCCCGATCAAGTTTGGTCGTCACTTTAGCATCCCCTTAAGCTTATTTTACATTATTAGCAGTAAAAATACATAATATAGATATAAAATACTTAATTTTCCTTTATGGCCTTAAAATTATAATTTTATGCTTCGATTGATTAAAAGATTTTTACGTTAAGCTTGCTTATATATTCAACCAAACAGATTTTACTTACGGGAAAGTGTATAGTTCTTGCGACTCCTAGCGGTATAAGCGGAACTTACGTGAGTTTGCGGGCACAATAATAACTTAAAAATCACGACATTTTTATAGAACGGATGACAATTTTATAGAATTGGTCATGAGACGTTATTTGACCAATAATGACCAGTTTTTAACGTCAAAATAACGTTTGTTTGCTACTTGGGTAATTATTCCGAATTACGGCTCCACATTCAAATCTTTCGCCTTCCTACATTCATGAATCTGCTATATATTAAAATTAAATACATAAAGATTAGAAATAACCTTAATATTTTTTTGGTTTTAATTTCTAATTGTGTAGACATTATTTTTATCAGTTATGATATGGATAATGGTAATAATCTTGGCTAATTTTTACAAAATTTTTAGTATACTATAGAGTCATCAATGAAGGATGGCAAAAGATTTGAGTGTCTGTTACATTCTTCCACTTTGATAAGGGTCTTTGCTAATCTTTACGTATTTAATTTTAGTATATGGTAGACTCATGAATGTAAGAAGGCGAAAGATTTGAGTGTGAGATCAGTAATTTTTTCACCTTACCATTAAGTGTATTATTTTAAAATTTGTGTTTTTCATTAAAGCAAAGAATATTTTTTATTGAACTGTTTGTGTTTTTGGTTAAAGCAGAAAATAATTTGTATTTAATTGTTTGTGATTAAAGTAGAGAATATTATGTATTTATAGTAAAAAAACTATTCTATATGTATATTAACTGCTTTAAATGATTTATTTTCGTTCATACATGTATTATTTTCATATACATATTAATCATTTATGCCTTTTAATATTCAAAATAATTACTATTGTATACAATATATTTTATAAACTTTTTGTTAATAACTATTTAATAAAAAACGAGCAATGACTAAAATCTTTTAAGGTTACTCAGAAAAGTAATCTTGATAACGTCAAAGTCATTGATCTTCGGAAGGGATGACCTTGTATAAATATTTACCAAATTTTAAAAAAAAGCTTAAATATACGCATCAGAAGTGAATTGTACAAAATTATTATTTTAATTTATGCTATAAAATCTCTTGTAAAAATTAAAGAACATATTAAAATATAAAATAATTTTTAATAAAAAATTATTCAAATATATTTTCTTCTTTACAAAAGTAATAATAGCAAAAAATTGCCCCAATATAAAAAATAGATACACAAACTAGAAAATCCCTTTCACATATGCTGAAAAAAAAACTGTAGTACAAAAGAAAAATATTCAGTATAATTTAATTAATTTTTTATTACAACGAACATCAAAATATAAACTATTTTAGATAAAAATTGTACTCAAATCTTCTCTACAAGAATTCTTATAGATAAATCTTATATATAAATAAAACTTACGCTATTAAATGATCCTATTTAAAAGTTGATCGGTTCAGCCATTTTTGATCCTTTAATCAAAGAATCTCTTAATACAGCATCTCGCATATACTTAAAAGAAGTTCGGTCTGTCTCGGCGCTGTACGTTCACTTTGCGTGAGCTAGTACCGTTCGTTAGAAAAATTTACTTTAAACGTAACTAAAGTTTTTAAAAGTAATCTTTCAAATTAAAGAGTTTACTTAAGAAATTTTTAAGTAACCTAAAGTGTGTAAAAAATTAATCTAAAGTGACTTAAGAAACTTTAAAATATTTTCAGACTGACTTTAAAACAATTTTAGAAAAATTACAGAATTTTAAAACTGACTTTAAAATTGTCTTCAGGTACTCTAAATAATGGAAAAATAACTTTAAAGTAATCTCAGTAAATCTTAAATTATTCTAAAATAACATTAAATTTTAAAGTATTTATACATTTTTTTATAATTCTCGATCTTAAGTATATAAAGTTTTATTGAAATTACTTCTTAATTTCTTTGTTCTCATTTAGTGATAGAAGTAAGAACGATCAAATCTGTTTTCACTATTTGCAAATATGTAACTATGCTTTGACATGTAAATTAAAACTTGCTAACAAGTTTTTGTATTTTGACTTCTAACAAGTAACACTACCCAACTGTCACTCACCAATCGAAAACTTTGCACACTTATAAAGCATTGAAAAATATTAAAAATACGTTTTTTTATTTTTCTCCAAAATGCTTTTTAATCCCTTGACTATTGGAAACAAATTGTACCTTGTGGGTCAAAAATGCGTTGACACAAAGTAATTCTGATGATTACAAAACTCGGTATTCTAAGTTTTTGGGTCGCTAAATCCGAATATATCAAAATTCCAAAATTCAAAATTGTCTTGATGAATGTTGATGTGTCCAATATAGTGGACACCAATTTCGAAAAATTAACATATTTTCATAAAACTCGGTATCCTAAGATTTTTTGGGTCGCTGAATCCGAATATGATATCAAAATTCCAAAATTAGGATACCGAGAGTTCAAGCCAGCCAATGAAGGCAAGATTGAGTCTACCAAGCTACTGAGGGCAACATAGAGTTTATCCAGCCACTGAAGACAAGATAGAGAATTCATCCAGCCAATGGCAAGATTGAAAGTCTATCCAGCCAATAAAGGCAAGATACGCTGTTGATTTATCAAGAAAATAATAAATCTATGTAACCAAACGCAAGATAAAGTCTGCTGAGAAAGATAAATAACTTTTATGATTATTATTTCGCATACACATGACAATAGTGTGACAAATTTCCGTCTTGTATTGCAAAAAAGTGCTGTATGCAAAGAAATTTTATACACCAAGCACATTTAATTACTGCAATTATACTTCGCATCTCGTTCTCGATGATTACTTGTAGCAGCGTTTTGCGTAAGGATGACTTCACAACGTTTAGAGTTTAAAAATTTTCACTTGCGCGCCTCTTCTTCTCGCGCGCCCTCTTATCACTCATATTGTTTCTTTGTGCGGAAGACTTCACAGCTACGGAGAGCAGCATAAAGAATTTCGAGCGGTCGCACGAATTCATCATGCCAAGTGATAGGAAGAGGAAGAGATCAAAGTTTCGATCTAGGGATCGTGAAAGATCAGAGTCAAAAACTAATAAAAGATTCCAAGAGATGGAAAAACATATACTTAACCTAACAAACGCAGTGACGAAATTCATAGAGAATCCAAAAATAGAAGTTCAAGTCTCAAAGGGACCATATGCCGGAAATCAATATTTCATAGAGAAATCTTCGTTTCAAGTTTTTTTACCTGAAATTTCCAAAAAATCGATTTTTATGACGTCAGAAAATAAATCTGATGCTTATAAAGTTCTTAAAATCATGTTTTTGTTCCCTTCGGGGTATCTTGGTACCCAGTAACATTTCAACGGCTGTTGGTTCCTTAAAGAAACGGTCATTTGCCTCGGAGAGGAATAATATATCGCTCCATAAGACATTCGTTACTTGTGCTTAAGAAGCTTTCCATCCATATCCAGACCTTTTTCATGATTATTANAAGACCGCCGTTGATCTTGAATCAATTTTCAGTGTAAAATTNAAAAAAATTGTTTTAATNTTTTACCAAATTTTTTCTAAGAATAACGTTGCTGTAGCATGCCTCGACGTGNTGGCCGTGATCNGNCGCATCGGGATGGGNGTGACCAACGTCTAATGCTTCGAGCAATTGATCGTGTTCATGGTAATTACACACGAGCACGAGCTCTTTATGCTAGTTGGTTGCGACGCAAAGCTAATGGCAGACCATTACGTCTAGGGTCCGTGATCGTCGAGAATTTCAACGACTCGATGAACGATTCCATAATCAGGAGCAAATGAATTTTGCAGGTGCTGGCCACCGTAAGGCAGGTCGTCCTCGTGTTTCTTTGAGAATTGAGGAACGTGTGATTGCTCTAGCTCGAACTTATCCTGTCATGGGATCACGATGCATAGACGCGTGAGTAAGGGTTGATCATAAAACAGTCTTGCGCATTCTCCGTGAGAAAGGCCTACGACCTTACAAAGTGCAGGTAGTGCATAAGTATACGACCTGGTGATCGCACAGCTCGTCTTCGTTTTTGTCGGTGGATACTTCGCAAGATCCGAAGAAATCGGCACTTTCTGAAAAATATAGTGTTCACTGATGAATCCAGTTTTTCCAGCACTTCCATTTTGAACCGGCAAAATGTTCGCATCTGGCGCAGACGCAATCCACACGCTATGGTCCAAAGAGTTCAGCAGGGCCGTTTCTCAGTCAATGTTTGGGCAGGGATACTCGGGAATGATTATATTGCTCCTGTGTTTCTCTCAAACCGATTGTCAAGCGTTGAGTATTTGCGGTTTCTACGTCATATTCTCCTGAATCGACTGCGACGTATGGTTCCGAGGAATGCCCGTAATCGAATTTTTTTTATGCATGACGGTGCTCCACCGCATTTTGGCAGGTAAGTATGCGCTTTTTTACAACGAGCTTTTGGAACTCGATGGATCGGTAATCCTGCGCCACACTTATGGCCCGCCAGTTCACCTGACCTGAACTCTCTGGACTTTTATTTCTGGGGAGCTCTGAAAGCCATTGTTTATGGGTCAGGCAGGGCTTTAAGGACAGCTCAGGATTTACGAGATCGCATTGAAGAGGCGGTTGCTTTTAGCATGAAATCGAGCTCTGCTCCGTAGAATGCGAGATAATTTGATGGAGAGACTCCAAGCTTGCATTGATAACGGTGGTGGTTACGTTGAAGCTGGCAGACAGGCACAACTGCTCAGAGCTATTGGGACCGATGGGTCAGTTCTGTTTGTTCGTAGGCAGCGTCGACGACGATAAAGTGAGAGGCAAGGTGAACTCACTATAATCAAGTCACCCCGAAGTGAGAGGCGAGGGAAACTCACTATAATCAAGTCACCCCGAAGGGAACAGAAATCTACCACGTCCACGTTGTTGTTCCTAGGTAGCGCTAAGAGTAGATTAAGCAGATTTTTGACCTTGAAAACGAATTTTTCAGGGTCATTTTTGGTGAGTGATTTTAGCTAATCATGATCAGGATATTCATGATTTTAAGAACATGATTTTAAGAACTTTATAAGCATCAGATTTATTTTCTGACGTCATAAAAATCGATTTTTTGGGAAATTTCAGGTAAAAAAATTTGAAACGAAGATTTCTCTATGAAATATTGATTTCCGGCATATGGTCCCTTTGAGACTTTTGTTCAGCTCGACGAGTAGAATCGACTAAGCCAATAAAAAAATTTGATATTGAAAATGACCTTGAAAGTTAATTTTGCGACACCATGTTTATGAAGCAATGTTGGCGATCTCGACGAGTAGAATCGACTGGCAAAAGCTTGACCAATAATTTTTCCCCACCCTGTACAAAAGAACCAAATCTGAAAAGTGCTTCAGAAGATTCTTTCATGACCTAAATACATATACATCTAGTGGTTGTATTAAGCCGGTCATTCCAGCAGGTATAGTGAGAATTTTTACCTCTTCAGTTCCCTTATCTGTATTGTCAAACTGTTTTTTCTGTTTGCCCTGTCTCTCCGATTAATTCTCATCCTACGTGCAAGGCCCGGTATACTCACTAACCACCCCCCTCCCCCGGGTGTACCCTCTCAACAGTAGGCGCAGAAGAATCCGAGAACCGCTTTAGCATTACATCCGGATCTCCCGCTTGTCGACACGATGGTTGCATCGCAGCTCGTTCTTACGCTTTGGGTAGAGGGGACACCGCCTCCTCTACCTCACATCTCTGGGAACACATTTCGGGCCCGAGGAATTCCCAGTCCTGGGGTTCAGCTCACTCCAGTGTCTCCAGGATGGGGAAAAAGGAGAGAGGAGAACTTCTTACGCGAATACGAGCTATTAGGATCCTATCTCTCCGTCGAGGCCGAGTCAATACATTCGGTTCCGCCCAGTATGTGATCATGAGACCTGTTGTAGTCCTTACATAAAGGACAACATGGTCTCTGCTCCAAATATTGTCCAGCGCAGTGTCTCGGTCCTTCATACCGGGTTTCACCGGTCTACTGCGGAGGTACATCGTACGCGAACATGTCCTAGCTATCAATGGCATCTCAATGGGTGGGTTCTCAATAGTTCGACCGCTGCCATCACCCAGCCCACTCTGATTTCCTTCTCGGCCACTCTAAGAGACGCCACTCCATTGGACACTGAACCCATAGAGTTTTCATCCCAGTGAGTGATCCGCGTAGTTTCTCGCAGCGCGAGCTCTTCTAGCTCGCAATCTTCAACTTTCGCTATTGTCATTTTTACGTCCGCCACGTATATAGAGTTATCCTGAAAGACGTAAATCTAGTCGTTTGCTAGGACGGAAGACCCTAGCTCCAAAAGCCGCAGCTGTCACGGAGAAATATCTCGCCAACTGATCTGCCTTTTTAGCCGCGTCTTCCCCTGGTACCCCCAATATGAGGCCCCCGGTTCTGGCCCTTTTAATCTCTAAAATGGGAGATCCCAATATCTTCCAATGAGATCTCCCTTCTAATTCCTGCCATTATCTCCCCGTACTTGTTTCTCTCCTCCTTTGGGACGGTTAAAACAACCGCCGCCGTTTTCGGTAGAGAGGGTCATTTTTTTCTTTTACCAGAATCATTGGTCTTAGCCGGTCCGTTTTCTGGTACTGGTCTTTTCTTCTCTTACTGTAACTGTAGAGATGGTGGGGGTTTGGGAGATTCCTTCTCTTTTCTCTTCCTATTTCTTTCCTTCTGGAGAGCCTTCTAGCCTACCTTCTGTGCCCACGTGATTGGGCTCGAATTCTCCATTGCTGCCTCAGACCTGGAGTTATCATCACCCGTCTAAGCGCTTTCTGACTGAGGCTTCAGTAGCTCTTTCAGTCTTCTAGTGACTATCTCGTCTACGGCCTTAAAGAGGTCAGGGTTTACTCCATTTAGGATAGAAGGAGATGTCTTTTTGTCCACTTTCATCACCTCCTCTGTTGGTAAGACTGGAACATTGACCTTATGGAGGGAGATTATCGTTTTAAGCTCATCCGGCTCGCGAAATACTCTTTCCTTCTCCTCCCGAAGTCTATTGATCTTCATCTTCAGGTAAATCTTTTCCTCCTCGAGTAGAAGAGCTTTCTTGTGCTCTATTTGTTCACGGCGAAGGAGCGCAGAAAACTCGATCTACTGTAATAGCTATTTACTACTCACATTGGACTACAACTTACGTCCCACATTGGACTACAACTGGGACATCCTTCTTTCTTTGTTTCCCAGGCATAATCTGTCTTTATATCAAAACGATGGATACACTTTCACCATTTTTCTCACTTGTTGGAAGGAGTCTTCTAACAGCATTTTCTTTCCATCACTTTTCTTACCGAAATACTTCTGCAGCAACTTTAGTTGCGCATCCTCGTCTCCTAGGTTTCTCTTCGCCTTGAGCTTCTTTGTTGTCGACGCTATTAAACTGGTGTCGCAGCTCGTTTCTTTAGGCCTGGCAGTTGGCTTGCTACTGCCAGTCTCATATCGCTTACTAATTCCTGGAGGCTCTAAATCCGTCAGTGTTCCTTCCCCTTTCTCTTTATTCCTTTCGATTCCGCTCCTCTCCGTTTTTCTTCTCTTCTTATCTTCCTTCTTTATCTCCGTTTTCTCTTGCATTGGTTTATTTTTAATATTTGATAAATCCATAAAAGTCTTATAAGTGTGATTAATGAATATATCCATCTGGACAGAGTCACCTTGTACAAACAAGCCTGTTAACACAGAGGTGTCGGCCAGTGAGCGGCCCCTGGTTTGGCCGCTCGTGACTAGTCTACCTCCTGGCCATTCATATTCCGGGCGCGCACCTTGCTTCAAGATTAGAGATTATTTTTTAGAAAGGTCGTCTTCCTCGCGATCCAAGTGGTAAAGCCGGGAGTCCGGTCCCCCGAGTGTCGCGAGACATGTCTACGACACACGCGGGGGATTACAGTATGAACCTTTTCTCCCGACTGGGAGACGGCAGCGGTCAGAGCCGCAACACCGATCCAAGGTCGTCAGTCGGCCTCTCCTCCTGTTGATCCACTTCTCCTAGGCATCTTAGGTCTCTTAGCTGGCTCCAAACTTGGAGCCAGAGCCCCCCATCACAACCATAGAAAGATGGCCCATCATCGGGGGGGGGGGGGGGGTAATGTTATAACTACGATATGAGACGTACTGAAAAAGTTGTCTTGCAATCAAAATTAAATATATTGTTAGGACTTTTAGCCCTAAAAAAGTTTTTCAGTGTCAGCTATAGTTTATAAAGTATTTATGGTTAAATATGAGCTAAAAAAGAAACTATAGAAATTACAATTGGATCTGAAAGAAAATTGTAAAATATATGTATATTTTTGTTTTAAATTATTTTATTTTTAAATTATTTAAATTATTTTAAATTATTTTAAATTATTTTATTTATTTTAAATTATTTTATTTAAATGTCAAGGCGACGCCTTGTCACTAGATGATTGAATAATTCAATTTTTTAAATATTGACATCCGCCATATTGAATCCACCATTTTAAATTTGTCAATGTTGACATTGAATTCGTATTAAGCGATCTAAAAAGGTTTTAAGTTTATACAGGGTGTCCCAGAATATTGGATACTATTTTCGTGTGCAGGTAAAGCGGACGAAACTGAATCGAAAAGTCCTCTACCATTTTGCAATTTTCTCAATAGTTAACGAGATATTAATGATTATATCGCCGTATTAGCCCGACCTATTGACAAATGCAAACGCGCGCCGAGATATGATTGCCTAGCGTCATCGTTTCCAAGATCGAGAGCAGTTATTTTCTACAAATGGCAAAAATCAAACACCCTGTATAATCTCAAGATGTAACGGTAACGTGTTTCTTTTACAAAATAACATTCACAATTCTAGGAATAAATAATCATTTAAATTGCAGTAATCAGTAATTTATTTGATGAAATCTTAAAAATTTTACTTTAAAAATAGGAACTTTATTTTCAGAATACTCTTTTTTTTATCAAATTTTTAAAAATAACATCTTATATATTAATGTATTATATTAATACTGTATTATATGATATTAATATGCATGCGTCAAAGATGATACAGAACATAACAAAAACATGTTCTCTTTCTGTTTCAGCATTACATTAATCTAAACACACCATACATGGACAAGAACGAGGAAAACTTGAACTTGAACCTTGACTGCTCAAAGGATGAATCCTAGATATTTAACCCTGCAAAGAGCAGAATTTATTCGACGGAGGCAAACAATGAAGGACCAGAATATCGATAGAATGGAACAGAATTCCGTTTATTGTAACGTATACTGCGGAATTCACTCGATAAATCTAAATAACACGAACAAAATAATAAACTTGAATATAACTTGTTACAATAATAATAATAATGCGTAGTATTAGGTGAATCAAATATAAACCGGAATTTTTTTTAATTATTAAAGCATTATAAAAATACGAACATATAGAGTTATTTTTTTACATAATTCCCTGATTTAGAAACACATTTCTCCCAGCGAATTTTTTGATTCCGCTATTATAAAATGAAGGTGGTCGTGACTGTACTCAATTGCGCACGAACACTTCAACAGTTGCATCGTCATCAAATTTTTATGTTCCACCAAGTGCTTCTTTTAGGGGGCCAAATGGTAATCGCAGGGCGATAGGTCCGGATTGTAGGTAGGATGTTTCAGTGTAGTCCAGAAAAAATTTTTAATTTTTTCTCGAGTTTGGTCCGTTGTATAGAGCCAGGCGTGGAAATGTGCGCCTTTGAACGAATTACGAGTCGCACATCGTCGAAAAAGGCATTTTTGTTTGGCCCACTAAAAGAAACACTTGGGGGACAGAAATTTGACGACGATACTAGTATTGAAGTGTTCTTGCGCAATTGGATACATTCATGACCACCTTCATTTGATGATAACGGAATCAAAAAATTACCTATTCGCTGGGAAAAATGTGTTTCTAAATCAGGAAATTACGTAGAAAAATAACTTTATATGTTCGTATTTTTATAATGCTTCAATAATTAAAAAAAAATTTCCGGTTTATATTTGATTCACCTAATAGTAATATTCAGTAGCTCCAATTGATCGACTAAGGTTCGAAATTCACTAAAGATGCGAGATAAACTATATCATTTTATTCACACAAAAATTGTTTACATCTACATAAATCAGTATAGCAATTTACTTTTATATTACTGAGGGAAGTTTTTGTTTTCAATTCATTTTTTCATTTATTTCATTTCAAGGAGTTCTAATATTGGATTTATAAAAGTACATATTCTTCTTTCATACTTATTTCATATTTTTAACAATAGTTTTTTTTTAATGTAGATTTATTTTAATACTACTTGAGGAAATTAATCCACTTTCATATATTTTTGAGCAATTAATATTTTATATAATATATGTACATACTTTTAAATCTTTATTACATTTATTACTAATGTACTAATATTATGTACTATTGCACTATGTACTTATGTTTGCTACTTATATTAAATATTATTACTTGGCATATATTTCTTTAAATTTTTTCGAGATTTCTAAAAATTAAACTGTAATAAACACAAGGGCGAATAAAAGTTGAATATTAGACATGTTTCATACTTTAACATATTTCAATTAACATTATATTGAAAAATAATGATAGCATTGATAGAATTAAAAAATTTCTCAAAATTCGTGCTTTGTCAAGTACGAAGCTTCACTTTTTACATGATATGTTATTATACAATTCTAAAACATTTTTAGAATATTTAATTAATTTTGAAAGAGCATTGCATTATCAACATGCATGGCACTGTCAGCATAAAAATATTTTTCCAGATTCACTTTGCGCATTGTACATACTGCATTATATGAATAATTTGTTAAATTCACTGACAAAATGACAATCCCGCAAATAGTCTAATTACGGATTCTTCAATCAAATATACGCATGATTACGTAGATTTTAATAATTATTTTAGAATCATTTTGACTCCATTTTAATAATGACATAACTTTTTGTTCTGCTGAGGAAGTAACCCAGCAAACACAGTAATATAACTTATATTACTGTAACATAACTGAAGGAGCGCATGAAAAGAACAATGTTATATAAAAATTGTCCTTTTCAAGCGCTCCTACAGTTATGTGTTGGTTTGCTGGGAATTAATGTTATATACATATATAATGAAAACACTTTCAAATAATTTTAATTTATTTATATACTTGGTGTACATTATTTACGGCATTTTTATCGGATTTTTTTTTATAGAAATAATTAAAGATTTTCTCGATATGATAAATTTTCTTGTTATCAAAAATTTGTTCATAAAATTATTTTTATTTCGCAAAAATATGTATACGTTTCTAAAATATTGTGGCTAATTGCATTCCTTTTTATACTTTTTACTTTTAAATCATCGGGGTCGATAATCTAGAATATGGTATAAAAATTTCCTACATTATCGATCCTAGCTCAAGCATGTATACATTGCACGCTTGTGCGTGCAATGTTGCTGCCTCGATTGTTTACGATACAAGGAGGACAGATATATAATCTTTCACCTTCTCATTGTTCCCAAGATTGTTGATGTTGCCAAGATTCTCGTTGTTCTGAGACGATTAGAGCGTCCAAATTTCCTTTTACCAGGCACTGCAGGACCGCCCTACAAATTGTGGATCCTCACCCTGATAATATTTTAATAAATATTAAAGTATGATCGCGTATGATTTTAATACATATAATAATATAACGACTTTATTATATCTTATAAAAGAAATATATTTAATAATTTCTACTAGACTCGTATAATACTAGTTCTGTCTTGAAGTGTGATTAAATTTATAGTATTATATAAAATCATATTATTCTATGATTTTGAATATTGAGAACATTCAATGGGCTTCTCCAGCGTCCATTCTTGTAAGAGAGCAACCAATAAATTTTGCAATAAAATTTGTAATATCCAATATCATCTTAAAAACGAGATGTTTTTTGATTTTTATTAAAATCAGTACCGTTAAATAGACGCTTCTAATTTTAATTATATTATTCAAAATTGAGACTGAGAATCTTTGAAATAATATTACATTATTTCAAAATAATATGATTTTAAATATTTAGAACAGTGAACGGGCCCCTTCAACGCTTATTCCCGTGAGAACGCAATTAATGAATTTTGTTCGTCTTTCTGATTCAAAGTTACCAATATTTGTAATAATCAGTACCATTCTAAAAACGAACTACTTCTGATTTTTATTAAAATCAATATCAGCAAATAGATTTTTCTGATTCGCTTCTGATTTTTATATATAATAATATAATCATGCAGTTTTATATATACAGAGTGTTTGGTAATTATTAACACAACGATGGTGTGCAGGTAGGATGGACTAAACTGAGTCGAAAAGTCCTCTACCATTTTGCATCTTTCACAATAGTTGACGAGTTATTAATTATTGAAATCTGATTTAAAAAATTTTTTCTCTGTTACCTGACGTGTTAGGGACTTCAAACTAGCTCAAATTAAAGCTATCTCGTTTTCACGATCGGAACTTACATGATCTAGAAGTCACGTAATTCTACCGCGACGAATAGAAATCTCGCGCACTTTCCGGCCACAAAATAACAAACGATATTAATTTTTAGTCAAAACCGGTCGGCTCCTCCGAGGCGAAATGCGCGAGCGGAAATTCACCGCCCGAATCGCGAACGAAAGACGTAGCCGTCACAAGATGACCGGCCAACGAAACGAAACGACACGAAAATCTCAGGAGGAACCGGCCGCGCCGAACTCACGAAATTAGCGGTGCCAGGGTGGAGGCCTTACAAGCAATAGGAGGTCGTCCTTCGCGTCTCGGATCCTCGGCACAAGCGGTTCGTCGCTATAAGACCTTCAATTCGTGATCGGGATCGAGATCATGCACACCCTCATCAGTCGCCGGCTCGCCGAACAGCAGAGGGGACAAACTCCTCTCTTGAAAGAGGACGAGACACTTTCGCAGCNCCGCACAGTGGGACCGATTCCCGAAAAGCTGGTCAAAAGTCGAAAAATTAAGATATTTACCTGAAACTTGGTGTATAGGGGTTTTTGGGGTCGCTGATAATGAATTTCAAGTCAAAATTAAAAAAAAAAACAAAAAACAAAATGGCGGCTACAAAATACTGATATATACATAATATACATATATACATATATAAAAATATACATATACAGGGTGTATTAGACCACACGTGCCAGCCGTTTAAAAAGCGTATATATTTTTTTGATAAAAAATCCTAAAAGTTTTGATAAGTAAATCGGGTATGCTCTATCGAATGATGATATTTTCAACTTCCGGTATTGACCGGAAATAGGCTATTCAGACCGGAAGTCGAATTTTTTAAATGGAACATGGTACTTTCTGTTGCAGATTCGGATTACATAAAAAAAGTAAGAAACTTTTGTTTCAAACATTTTTTCTGAAAACGCCTCCATTGACCTTAAAATAATCTTGAAATAATCTTGAAAGAATGCGATGTTAAAGTGAACTGTAACTGCTCTTGGTGTTACTTAGGACCAATGACGAGGACATGGCAGCTTTCTGGTCCCGTGCGTGCGTGTGCGTGCGCGTGTACGTGCGCGGGCATGTGCGTGTGCGTGTGCGTGCGCGCGTGTGCGCGCGCATGTTTATGTACGAGGATCGTTGGATAAGTTTGGTAAATTTCTATGATATGATGCTACAATCCATTCGGTGACGTGACACTTTGAAAGATTCACTCTTCGAACCCCCTCAAGTTAAATTTCAGCCAGAAGTGACGCGTAGTTCACGTTCAATAGTCATTTAAAACGAGTAGTTTCCGCAAAAATGGAATTTCTTCCCACCGAGCCAAGTTTTTAAGTTTGGGAACAGAAAGAAGTCACACGGGGCCGAATCCGGAGAATAGGGTGGATGAGGAATCAATTCATAGCTCAATTGTGTATTCTGCCATTGCACTGCACGGAATTCGTTTTTATCCATTTTTGCGGAAATTGCTAAACCATTCGCTTTAAATGACTACCGAACGTGAACTACTTATCATTTCTGGCTGAAATTTGGCCTGAGGGGGTTCGAAAAGTAGATTTTTCGAAGTGTCACGTCACCGAATGGATTGTAGCGTCATATCATAGAAATTTACCAAACTTATCAAATGACCCTCGTATGTGTACACATCGCCCAACAACAAAAGGCGATATGAAGGAGCGAAATTCCTGCTAGTTGCTGAGCTACGTAGAAATCCTACGAGCTACTGATAGCATCAAAAAATGATTGTGGCAATGTGTGAATCATGGTGGCAGGCATTTTGAGCATTTATAAACATTATTATTTACCATTTTCTTGCAATTTCAAGACAAAAACCTGGCACGTGATATGACACACCTTGTTACACACGCGTGCTACGCATACATACACATTACACTCCCGTATGGAGGGCAGTTTAGAGTCCATAAATACCGCGGAACTGACAAGCCATGGGGTCCGGGACTCCATGCACATACACAAACATGGGCACGCGTACACATACGTATACACATACGCACACACACACACGTTCCCGCACGCACGCGCGCGCGCACACACACACACACACGCACGCGCACACACGCGCACACACACACACGTACACAAGCGCATGCACACGCACACGCACATGCTCGCACACGTACACGCGCACGCACACGTACGCACGGAACCAGAAAGCTGCCATGTCCTCGTCATTGATCCTAAGTAACACCAAAAGTAGTTACAATTCACTTTAACATCGCATTCTTTCAAGATTATTTCAAGATTATTTCAATGTTAATGGAGGCGTTTTCAGAAAAAATGTTTGAAACAAAAGTTTCTTACTTTTTTTATGTAATCCGAATCTGCAACAGAAAGTACCATATTCCATTTAAAAAATTCGACTTCCGGTCTGAATAGCCTATTTCCGGTCAATACCGGAAGTTGAAAATATCATCATTCGATAGAGCATACCGATTTACTTATCAAAACTTTTAGGATTTTTTATCAAAAAAATTTTTAAACGGCTGGCACGGGTGGTCTG
>JAJVSH010000224.1:303367-318538 GCA_021460005.1 Tetramorium alpestre
AGTAGATTTCTCCGTCCCCCTTGCCCCGCGAGAGGGGCCACGGAACGAATTATTGAAGGGCAGTGTACACACACATATACGCGTATAAATTTGCACGCACAGATGCATGTGAGCGTACATATAATTTGAAAAAAATAAGTTATAAATCATAATCACTTAATGAATAAAGTCAAATAATGGTTAAAAAAGATATAAAATAATGTGAATGTGTACATACATATACACATATATACACATGCATATTTTTTTTATTTCTACTTATAATCATTATTTGTCATTATTTATTAATTGACTATAATTTACAACTAATGCAAAGTTTATTGCACAAAATAAACAATCAACTTTTGGGACACAGTAACTGATTTATTAAATTATGTATACAGAACTAGAATAATACTATCTAAATTCATTTAAAATTAGTTTACATGAATTCGAGATGACATCACTTCATTTTTTCTAACAACTTATATAGTCAAAAATATAAATTAGTAACTTATAAAATATATAACTTGTATACGTATAAGAAATATTATAATTGCAACATATTTTCCAGTTCCACTTAACACAGACTACGGACTATCGGATATAAAAATATCTAGTATCCAGTGTGGTTAAAAAATATGTTGCAAAGCACATACATGCTTCCAACTTGTAATATATATAACATACATCATTCACACATTACAATTAAATACAATGATCATTGCAATACATAATATAAACAAAAAATAAAAAAAATATGTAAGTATATTATAAAAAAATCCCATTCTAGACACATAAAATTAAAAATATTGTACATACAATTACATTGCTTCTTCACATACAACTACATTTCTTCTCAAATGCAACATGTTCTGCTTTCGCTAGAATTTTCCTTCGATCTCATCTCCACCCACAAATCCATCACACTGCCTGATGGCATACCTTCCTAACAGGAAAATATGACATCTTCAAGTAGATGATGATCGAAGTAGAAGGACTTACCTAACTGATTTTTTTAACTACTCACTCATACATGAATTTACAATCTAACATTCATAAAACGAAATTATTTACAATGTTTTTTTTCTAACAGAATTCTTATAATCCTATAGAATTTTTTCTTTTTTTAATATTATTTTTATAAAGTAGAGCCGCCAATACTGGCATAGACCTCCTAAAGCGGCACCCCCTTATTTCTCGGAAACTAAACATTGCACTGTATAAATACCGTTTAAAACATAATCTGCTTAGGTAATCAAAGATATAAAAATTCATAATTTATACATTCATGGCTTTTTTCTATATAAAATTTGATAACAAAGAATTCTTCAAAAGTGAAAATAAAATTTACACGATTTTCTCCTTCAAATTGGATAGTTTAAATAATAAGAAATGTATTATTGATAATATTACGTCATTTTATATATTTGTAGCTTCCTAAAACTGTTTTATTTATATATGTATCTGTTACATTTGCCTCGTAATGCAGTTTTAAACATAAAATTGCTCCTAGCGTTAAGCGGTCNACATTTCTTCGTGAGAACAGATCATAGGTTTAAAATTGCTTTTGTTTTCAAAATGTTCTGTTTTAACCTTCTAATTTTATAAAATTAGTTGTTTAATATATAAAAATATATTTTACTANTTAGTTAAACAATTTATTTATTTTTTGCTCTTTCATATTCTTTTTACTCATAATACGGTTTAAAACATAAAATCGCTGTACAACGATACATTTCTTAGTGAGAATAAAAGTATATATAAAAGTATATATATATAGTAACATAGATCTGATAATATTACCAAAATTGGCAAGTTTTACCTCACTTATTGTAACCTTAAATACGCGTTCCAGTTTTGGAGCCCAATTTCTCAGTCACTCTTTTTGACATGTGTTGCGAAAATATGAATTATTTACAAAACACGAAATAGTATTATAATGACTACTATATCATTTGATAGAAGACACTTTCTGATTTATATTTCTGCCATAAAACTTTTATTTTTAGCTTTTGTTTAAGAAATATTATTAAAAAAGAAACTGGTGTGCCGGTATTGGTGACTTTACTCTATGATTCGTTTCATTTCACACACATTATTTATCACATCGCGCTCTAACATTTCTATATCATTATTATTAATACTAATAATTTCATTTTTATAATTACAGCACGATACAATATTATTAATCGCAATTATACACACTACAATTTTATACATACTGGCATGATGTTCAATGCATTCATATCAATAGCATCCATATTTGCGTTCCAATTTTCTAAAAAATCTAACACTACTTTTAAAACGTTACGACGATGAGCTCTAGTTTTTAACAATTTATTTGTAACGCTTGTAATTTGTTTTATGAAAAATAAAACTGAATTATTTTTTTAACTATTTTCACAATTTATACAAAAATTAACTTCTTTAAGAACTAACTTAACAATTTCATTTTGAAAATTTACAGAAAATGCTACAATTACTTCATCGGCAACATTTTTATCCGTAATTAATTCAGATGCTTCATCATCATTACACATAATATTACGCATATCGTTATGTTCTAAATATTTTTCAAATGTACATAACATATTAAAATGATCATTTGTAACTTCACAATTACCACGACGCATTGAAATACATTGCATATTATTTACAAGTAAGGTAAAAAACGATTCTTGAAATTGACGAGGTATGGGATTAATATTGCGTACAGCATGACTACGAATTTGGCCAAAAGAATTTTCTGGATCCTGATTACAAAATCTAATATTTAATTTTACAAAATCATATTTTTCACTCAAAACTATCCACAGTTTTTGAAACCCGTCAATTGTTAACAACCAATTTCTTAAAGTTGGTACCGATTTATTTACTGTACGCGAAATTTTGTCTACGAATGATGTTTTACGTAATATATTTTTTGCATTTATCCAAAATACATGATGACTGCTATTTTCTATTACAGATCAACGCAATTCGTTGCAGTCTTCTCTCTTATCATCCCCATGCTGTCAAAAAGATCGTTGAAGAAATTTACTGCTGTCGCTGTTGCTATACCTTCTTCTTCTCCTGAGTCTCTTCATTGTTTATAGATACAGTGCCTACATAAATATAAACATATATATTAATAAATACATAAATTAACACACGAATAAAAACCTAATACATTTATAAACTAATAAATAATATACTAATAAAAAAATGTAAACGTATATTATAATTTCCATTCAAATATTTGTATGTGTGTAAGCAAAAATAAAAATATAAAACAAATTATACAAATATAATAGATTTTTTTTATAGTTACACAATATGTCTTTTCTTATACTATTTTTTGTACAAAGAAGAAAAGCTAGAATTACGGTTCTTAAAGATTTAATTATTTATTCTTCTCTTATTATGTAAGTATACTTACATTTCGATGTTGCAAATAACAGTAGCCATCGTTCCANTCATTGCTTGGACTGCATTTTTTANACGCATTTTACTAATTTTGTCTTTTACCATATGCTCCGCTGTAATTTTCTTTAAAAGTGGTCAAATTATATTGATCTTTTTATCAATTATCCAAGCTGTTTTTAATATATCCCACGCAATTTGGTCTTTTTCTCCCGGAGCATTGGAACTCTGTAATAAATCTTTCGATAGCCAATTATTTCGAATACCTTTGATCAGATGTGGAGGATCATATAGATGTATTTCCTGGCTTCCAATCTCGTATTGATCTATAAAACAAGACAAATTAAAATAAATTCATGCACGCGCGCATACATTTTCATCTTGTTTATTATTTATATAATATTTAATTTGTGCTCTATTTTCCAAATTTCTTTTCTTAGCTGTTTGAAATGATAACTCTTTAATTGCAGCTACATTAGAGGAGCCTTGATCGCACATTGTCGCAACTATGTGGAAGCCTGTTTTTTTAATTTCTAATACTAATTCTTTAATGCATCTAATTAACTAACAAGGGGACCTTACGACGTGGTATCAATCAATTTCAATGAAACTCATTGTATCGATAGGTATCCACGTCAAACATTGTAGGATAAAAGGATAGGACGTGCCTCTCAAGCATTCGCGAGAAAATCGAGATTGAAAAATCTCTATTCCTATATAAGCTAGTGCAAGCGACCATTTTATCGAAGCGTCTATAGCTGTGTGGCAGCGCGCGAGACTCGTAACTTTTTGTGGTTATAAGTTGGGTGGTTCAAATCTCGACAAATAATTTTTTTTTCAATTTTTTTAATACAACTTTTTAAAATAATATATAATTACATAAAATAAATGTGTATTGCATATTATATTTTATTTATTGTTATTATACAAAAACTTTATTTTTCTTTTCCTGGAAAATTCGTTTATCGAATAGATGTATATTTAAAAAAATATTAAAATTAAAAATATTAAAAAAATAAAAATTTATAAATTATTGATTATGTATCTGACAATAATAACAGCAAAGTTAGGGCTAAAAATGAGTTTCATTGAAATCGATTGGTATCACGTCGTAAAGTCCCCTTGTAAACGATATTAGTCTGTTTATTACAAAAATTAAATAAAAGTGGCATTTTCCAGCCAGAATGTTATCCACATAACATAAAAACTAAAGAATGATCTGCGACTTTTCCCGTCCGGTTGTTGCCCCATAATTAGGTTGGATAGATACCTCATCCCACATTAGGATACATACTTTTTCTTTCATTGACATTTTTTGAACTACACTCTCTAAATATCTCAAAATAAATGGGTTTAATCTAGGATATACAGGTATTTTGTGCAACACCGATTGTAACGTTTGTATCAAAGAAATTTGTTTAAATATTGATCTTAATGTATTATATGCATGCTTTCCCATAGTCTGGTACAGAGTTAATGCAAAGGCTTTCTGTTCTATACTATAACGTTATCCCTGCAGAATATAAAATAATACAATCATAATCAAATTCACAATATTATATAATAGTAATTACAAAAATTAACACGTTGATTAGCTGAATAGCAATTACAAATATTAATAAATATTTGAAAGTAATATATTTTGTTTTTTAACAATAATTTCCATCGTTTTATACATTAAAATTATATAAATATATTAAAATTATTATATACCTTCGTGCATATTTCTTTTACAGAATATCTATTTAATAGAAATATCGTTATAATTTTGACCTCATTTTCTGTACTAAGACCAATTAATCTTTAGAGAACCGGGATGGCTCCTATAGGAGCCACAAAAATCACGGCATTTAGTGTTTCCTAGGTTATATTATAGTTATTTATACATGTAGAAATTGGCTTCGAGGATATTGAAATAAACTCCACGGTCACACGATTGACATAATAATGAAGATATATTTAATAATAATGGTAGATTAACATTTTGAGTATCTATATCGGTTNGCATGCTTTCCCATAGTCTGGTACAGAGTTAATGCAAAGGCTTTCTGTTCTATACTATAACGTTATCCCTGCAGAATATAAAATAATACAATCATAATCAAATTCACAATATTATATAATAGTAATTACAAAAATTAACACGTTGATTAGCTGAATAGCAATTACAAATATTAATAAATATTTGAA
Organism: Tetramorium alpestre; assembly: GCA_021460005.1. Taxonomy (NCBI): domain Eukaryota; kingdom Metazoa; phylum Arthropoda; class Insecta; order Hymenoptera; family Formicidae; genus Tetramorium; species Tetramorium alpestre. Next base: position 308,942 of record JAJVSH010000224.1, read on the forward strand.
AGTAATATATTTTGTTTTTTAACAATAATTTCCATCGTTTTATACATTAAAATTATATAAATATATTAAAATTATTATATACCTTCGTGCATATTTCTTTTACAGAATATNTATTTAATAGAAATATCGTTATAATTTTGACCTCATTTTCTGTACTAAGACCAATTAATCTTTAGAGAACCGGGATGGCTCCTATAGGAGCCACAAAAATCACGGCATTTAGTGTTTCCTAGGTTATATTATAGTTATTTATACATGTAGAAATTGGCTTCGAGGATATTGAAATAAACTCCACGGTCACACGATTGACATAATAATGAAGATATATTTAATAATAATGGTAGATTAACATTTTGAGTATCTATATCGGTTGCTATCTCTGTAAGCTCTCTCTAATTCCTCTCAACGCCACCTCTGTCTCCTTCTCTAGCGCCCTCGTCTTTCCCTAGCGCCGTCCTCCTCAACTCTAGCGCCCTCTTCCTCAACTCCATTCTCGCATACATTTATGTCAATGTTTATGTGATTTAAAAATATATTTGCATATGTGTTTGTATAAATAAAAATTTTTTAAATTATAAAAAAATAATAAAAAAGAATAAAAAATTTTAATATAAAAAATTTAAAGAAAGATAACAAAGGAACTACATAACATTCTACGTCCATGTCATTAGCTCTGGGTTTTGCTAAAGGAAAATTTTATATAGTGTATAAGATTATTTATAGTAATATAGGCTTATTTTAGGTAAATAATTGCCTTTCTTTGTAAAATTTTGATAATCTGATATCAAAATAATGATCAGCAATATAAAAAACTCTTAAAAATGCTAAGATCCAAATTTTGAAAATTTTTAACTTTGGCCGTTTCGTTCCGGACCGGGGTGGCTCCTATAGGAGCCACTAGCAAACTCTACGCGATATGATAATTACATATATATATAAAATTTTCGCAAAAAAATTGTAAATTTTAAAGGAAAAATGCCTCTAAAAGTTAAAAACTACTAATTACTATGCTACACACACACACGCGCGCGCGCGCGCATGTATATACTTACATATATATTGCGACGCTTTTTCCTCGGGCCCGCCTGACCCGCGGAGGTCGTCCAGAAATTAATATTCCGAGAGGCACAATTATTGGAAGAAACGCAACAGATTTATAACTAGATGCGATCTCACGCACCACACTAACTTATTCGCATTCTCAATACATAGAGCGTAATTATTCTGATCACCAGCTAACGCTCCGATCTACAGCTCGAGCGGGTTCGGGGAGAGCGAGAGAGTGCGTATTACAGAAGGAAACTAAAGAAAAACCAAGTCCACAAAATTAACATAGAAAGGAAATGTATTTGAAATTATTCATTACACGCTAGCGTCGCGATTAATGAACGCGCGGTCGTAACAGACAGAAAGAGCTCGAATTCTCTTTAACGAATATATTGGATTACCGCACGTGGCGGCCGGTATCGAAATTTCAATTTCTGCCGTAATTACTACGCCAAGCTCACAATCGCTTCTCACCGTGGTTTCTGATTTACGGCGAGACTAGGATGTTACTCGCAACTGAACGCTATTTTTAACGGGATCAAACGCGAGCCGCCACGTGGCACCGAATTTTCTCGATGGACTTTACACGCAGAAACCCGCAACGCGAATGCGTGACCGACGACATTAACGAGACTGTCCGCGAGAATATTTATCGCGAGAGACCCCATGGAATACCGAAAATAAAGATACCGAAAAACCTACTGTGACGAGCCCGGGCAGGCGAGCCTCCTCGCGAACAACGATCGCTCATCCCCGCGATCGTGACTATAATGCGATAAGACTCTCTTCTACGTGGTGGAATCAGCAGGAGGCTGCCGTGCCNGGTCTCGTCCTTTACAATTAATTAATTAAACGCCGAAGTGGTGGCCTTACAGTACGCCTTCCGCGGAAAATCTTTCCCGGATCGTCTCTCTTCCTCTCTCGATTGTCTCGGCAGGGGCGATGTGGCAACTCCAGGCGAGATCGTCCGCTGTGTTCGAGCGCTCGTACGACAGTGAGGCTCCGGGGTTCTCTCGGTGCTGCGTCGGGCCCTTCCTCGTTTCGCGCGCCGCTCAGCGTCGCGGTCCCATTATCGATCTCATCGGAGGGATCCGCCGACGCGGTCGATAAGGGTGTAATTCGGCGGCAGTCGAATTCGCGCTTATCCTCTGTTTCCTTGCGAGGTCGACCGTCAGGCGTGCGCTCGGCGGCAGCGTCTACTCGGGTGATCAGGCCGAGTCCTCGCCGCGGGCTACGCTGTCCGTCTGACGGCGGCTCACTCCTGGGAGAAGGTCCGCTTGGAGCGTCCTCCGGCTTGGCTTTCCTCCCGCTTTCTCGACCGTATTTGGCGTCTTGTGATAAGCGGCCCGCTTGCCTCCGAAACCCCGTTTGCTCTCCGCAATCTACCCGCAGCCCGATCTGGTTGCATCGCTCGTTCTTCCGTGCTGTTTTTTGGCTATCGGCTCACCACTCTCGGAATACAATCTACGACTCGTGATATGGAATAAGAATTTATACTTATGACAACGGACGGACAAGACGGCACGAAACAAAGACGCAAAGAGTTAAGATTTCATGGGGTCGCCTATCCGCGTGTGCGGATGCGATCCCGACTCACGGACCTCTGCTCGGCCGGGCGAGCCCTTGTGACGGACAAAGTCACGTCACAACTCCCCCCTCCAAGAAGAGGACCGAGGAGGTCTTAGTTATCACATCGCCACGGACCACCACTTCAGCCACTCGGCAGGATCATTCCGTCCAGGCCGGTACATTTCGCGACTCAAAATATCTCAAACAACAAAAAAAATCGTCTCCCGTTTCTCTCTCCCCCGACGTTTCTCGAGCTTTTCCGCGGAGATTTCCCACTCACTTTCGCGCGAGAAGAAAGGCAGACACGGACGAAACTAACCCAAAGAAAAGATAAGCACCTCAGAAAGAAATCAAAGACGAACACAAAAAAAGAAAGAAAATATTATATGGACGGGGTGGAGGAGGGGATACCATTCGAGACAACACAGTTTTCTCGCCACCTATTTATTTATACCGACCACCAATCAGAAAAGAAAAAAAACTTTCTAGGGGTCACGTCGCCGGCGGCAAGTCCTCGGGCGACTCCACGTTACGGTCCCCCGGATCTATACTATTTCCGGGAATTCCGGAAACAAGGCGGGCTCCTCTCCCGCTTCGATCACTGCCAGGCGCCTCAGCGATGGTCCCTGGTCCCCCGATGGCGCAGCGTGGCTGCGGTCGCGGGGGCCTCTCAAGTCCCGGTTCTCTCGGAAGTGATATCCCCGTTGGCAGCGGGAGCATCTCGCGAGGGTGACGTTGGGGCACCCACACCCGAAACAAAAGGACCTCTCAAGCCACTCCGAGCAGTCGGAGTGGCGGCCGTCGCAGATCCAACACCCGGCGCGGCGGACGTGGTTGCGGTAGGCCGGCCGAGTCCTCGTCCCTCGGAGGTGGTGGCGGGAGGTCGATAGGGTCTTTGTCCCTCGGAGGCTGCGGTGGATTGGTCAGGCTCTTGTCGCTTGGAGGCGGTGGCGGAAGGCTGATCGAGCCCTCGTCGTCCTCGGGCGGCGCCGAGGCCGCCTCTAATTGGGCCACCCTTCGGGCCTCCACCTCCCGGCCAAAGGAAGTCATGAGCTCGATCCTCAGCTCCCAATGCCTCCTTTCCCAGTGGGCCAGCCAGGCGGCGAATTGGGACTCATCCATCTTGCAGCAATTATAAGGAGTAATGAGGCTTCAGGTCCTGTAGGTGCACCTTTCCGAGAGGCGTGTGATCCAGATTCTCCACCTCATAGACGAGAGGTGATAGCTTTTTCGCGACGCGTACGGGACCCTGAAATTTAGGCGCTAACTTCGCTGCGATGTGTTGTGCTGCCGACGATAGAACGTGTTGCCGTTTCCAAATCAAATCCCCTACCCGGAACTTACGAGGACGTCTTCTTAAATTATACTGTCGCGATTGCTGCTGATTCGCCAAATCGAGATTTTCCTTGATCCATTCGCGAATGACGTTCATTTCTTTCATCCTGCGCGACCATTCCTCGGGATCGCGAGTCTCGATTTCCGTCTCGCCTTCCTCCTGATTGCTCAGCGAGTTCGGCGGTACCAATTCTCGCCTCATATTTAAGAAGGCGNGTGACGTGCCCAACGAAGAATGATACGTGGTATTATACGCGAAGCGTAAGCTATTTAAATGAACGTCCCATTCCCGATGATCGTTTTCGATAAATGCGACTATCATGGTTTTCAATACCCGATTTACTCGTTCGACGGGATTGGCCTGCGGGTGATACGGGTGATGCGGCACCGTCGTGTGATCTTATTGCTCTCCGCGAATACTCGCATTACTTTATTCACGAATTCCGTCCCGTTTTGTCAGCAGTACCTTCGGAGTGCCCCAGCGCGATATTATAAGCTCCTCGAGCGATTCTTTTATTTTCGAGCCCGTGGCGGCTCGAACCAAGCGCCTTGCACTCGGTCCATTTTGTAAATAAATCCTGTATCACCAGGATGTATTTAGCCCCGGACTTATTGCGCGGTAACGGTCCGATAATATCCGCGGCCACTACCGTCCATGGCCCTTCTATAATTCGTCGACCCATCAGTCCGGCGGGGCTGCTTTGCTCCACTTTCGTGCTTTGGCAGATTCTGCAAGCACGAACGTGTTTCGCGACGTCTCGAAACATTTTTGGCCAATAATAGCGTACCGCGAGACGCTGAAAGGTTTTCTCGACGCCCAAATGTCCTGCTTCCGGGACGTCGTGAGCCTCTCGTAAGGCCTCTCCCCGCTTTCCTCGCGGCAAAACCAACTTCCATCTATCCAAATCTTCTATGATTTCCGACACGACAAGTTTCGGCCGTAAATAATATAACTGATTGTCGCTAATTTTCCAATGGGCATAACGTTTCGATTTTTCCTTGACTTCCCCCATCTCGCGATACCAGGCGTCGTCGGTTTTTAATTCGTCATCGATATCCTCTTTTATCATTAATATTAACTGTCGGCTCGCCTTTGCTCTCGCTCTCGTACATCCGCGATAGTGCATCCGGTACGTGGTGTAACGCGCCCCTCCGATGTATGATTTCATAGTCATACTCGAGGAGCTCTAGCGCCCACCTCGCTAACCGACCGGTAGGATTTTTCAAGTTGTGTAGCCACCGTAAGCTACTATGATCCGTGATCACCGTAAACTTGTATCCTTCGAGATACGGTCTAAACTTTTGTATTGCCCACACGACCGCTAGGCATTCTTGCTCCGTTACCGAGTATTGCGTTTCCGGATCCGAGAGGGCTCGACTCGCATACGCTATTAATCGCTCGTCGCCTTCTATTTCTTGCGTTAATACCGCGCCTAATCCTACCGAGTTCGCGTCCGTCTGTAACGTGAACGGTCTCTCAAAGTCCGGACAAGCAAGCGTGGGTGCCGAAGTCAGATGTGCGCGGATCTGTTCGAAGGCGCGATCCTGCTCATCCCCTCATTCCCAGCGCCTGCCCTTCCTCAGGAGACGCGTCAACGGTTCCGTCACTGTCGCGAACTGCGGAATGAATCGGCGGTACCATGATGACATATCTAAAAAGCGTCTTAATTGTTTCAAATTTTTCGTAGTCGGATACTCTAACACCGGACGTGTTTTCTCCGGATCCACTGTGAGCCCTTCTTTTTGTACGATGAAGCCAAGATAACGAACCTGCGATTGACAAAACTCGTACTTATCGGGATTAATTGTCAACCCCGCCGCAAGAATTGTATCTAGCACGCGCTTTAACTACGCGATATGTTCTTCAAATGTCGGTGTCCCGATAACTATATCGTCTAAATACGCGAAAGCAAACGGTTCTATCTCGGGGCCTATTAATCGATCTAATAATCTTTGAAAGGTTGCCGGTGCCCCCGTCAAGCCATACGGCATCCGCGTGAAGTGATAGAGTCCCTTTCCGGGCACACTGAACGCGGTAATTTCGCGGCTCTCTTTCGCGAGCGGTATCTGGAAATACGCCTGGCTTAAATCTATAGTAGAGATGTATCGTGCCGAACGTAATTTAACCAGTATGCCATTCATGTTCGGAAGTGGGTATGCATCTTTCTTTGAGATGCTATTGACTTTTCTAAAGTCTAAACAAAAACGGTACTTGCCACTTGACTTTTTCACCATTACTATAGAGTTTGACCATTCACTATGTGATGGTTCTATAATCCCTGCTTGTAACATTTTATCCACTTTCTCCCGTATGGCTATCTGGACTTTCGGTGACACGAAATAGTGAAACCGTTGTCTAATCGGCCTATTTGAACCTACGTCAATTCGATGTTCCGTTAAATCGGTCGTACCGGGATTGTTGGGCGGTGTCGGTATTGTTCGTAAAAAATTTTCTAATTGTTTCTGCTGCCTTCCCGTCAACTCCGATAGTCCGCTGCAAACGCGAAATTCAGACTCTCTAAGAAAGTTATATGGCGTATGTGGCGTTTCCTTGAAGTGCCACGTAGCGTCCACGAAATCTAATTCGATGGGATTTCTTACTCGAATTCCGATTCGGAATTCGAGTAAGAAATCCCATCCCACTAAGCACGGCACTGCCAAAGTCGGTAACAGTCCCACTGTCATGTTTCGATTTCTATGTTCTAACGTTATTTTCAACTCAATGTCTTCCGCTACTTGCGCGGTTTGTCCATTGGCCATTTTAATACGCGCTACATCATTGCATTTTGTCGGTAACCCCAGTTCTTTAATTATTTTAATTCCTTCCCTCCCGAAACGATTCGATTCGATCCGGAATCTACCAAGGCTTTTAGAAGTCGCCCACCCACGAAGATCGTGAAGTAACTAAGCGGTGGCCATTTACTGTGTTCGACTGCTCCGTATGATTTCGCGCAATCTTCTACGAACGGTGCCTCCCTCCCGGTTGGACCCTCTCTACGGACTCCCGCTCGCATTTCCCGAACACGACGGGCAAGTTGACGGTCACTTCGGCCTTATCGCATCGGTAACAATGCATACGCCGAGGCTTGATGCACTGCCGTACGCGATGCCCGATCTGATCGCAATTCCAGCATTTCAGATTATTCGACGCCGGAGCAACCGTCGCCACCGTCCCCGCTGCCGTTGTCGGTGTCGCGGAAGCTGTCATGCTGTTCGCCTCCGCCGCGTCACCCGATTTTGCTTTCTTCCCCCTTTTCGGGGTTCCGGTCCGCGACGGTCGCGGGCGATTTCGTCTTATTTTTCGGAGAGCGGTATGCTAAATCCGGACATGGTACTCGCGTCGATGCGTTTGGTTGCTTGCGGGCCTCTTCGTCGATATAACTTAGCTCCGCTTCTTTTGCGAGATCCACTAACGCCTCGAAGTCGGCGAACTCGGCGTGTCTTACTAAGCGTCGTATTCGCGGCAATAGATTTCGGTGTGCCAAGTTTAATTGTTCCGATAACATCCACGGGGGATTCAATCGACGTAACAACGTACGTAAGCACGCTAAATAATTTGTGACCGGTTCATCTTCTTCTTGTAATCTTTTCAAGGCCTGATCTCGTACCACGTATTAGTAGTGTGGATCTCTGAATTGCTTCCGAAACGCGGCCTTGAAATCATCCCAATTACGCCAATTTTCCATCTCCAGTCGAGCCCAATGAAGCGCGACATCCTTTAATATTAGTGGCAAACATTCAAATAAGTCCGCATCCGCGATCGCGATAGTTCTACGAGCCTCCTTAATCCGTACTAGGAAGGCTTCAGAATCGCTGCCGGGCCTGCCCGAGAAGTGGAGGTCCCACTTGCTCAGGAGCTTGCACGCTTCCGACGTCGAGACGCACGCGCGGTGACTTTGCGGGGCCGTTCCGAGGTGGTCGCGACCGAATCGCCTTAACCCCCTCGTTATTCCGGCGAGATCTTCATCGCGATCCCCTTCCCATGTCATTGGCGACGTCTGGGGAGTGAAGAGCCATCGCGGAATCGCCCCCATTCCCCTCGGGGAGTCGAGTTTCTCCTTAGGCATGGCTGCGGCCTCCTCCCCGAGATCGGACTCTACCGTCTCGTGATCGTTCGCTGCGGCGCGCGGTGCATCTTCCAGTACGCCCAATTTATATTTAATTAACCGCGTGCGCAATACTGGAAATATTCCCAGTGTGCTCAGGCCGCGATCCTCCAAATGTTGTCGCGCCTAGATTGAGTGTTAGATTGAGTGTTAGAATTCACTTTAGTGAGGTATCGTCCTCCATTTTGATTTTAATTGTGATTTCTCAACGCGAACGAGCGAGTGGATTACCGCAAGCAGACACGAAACCGAAAGGAGAGAAGGATGTAAGAGAAGAAAAAAAATCCTTCCACATAACTCCCCCCGAGAAGCCTGAAGGGTGCACGTAACTCACATGCGGTGTTTATGCTAAGTTATTGCCCACCCGATACGTACGGTCACGACAACACCTTGTGCTGTCGCTAACTTCACGAAATTTTTGGCAAGGGTTGACCTTGTTCGCCTATTGTCGTAACGCGTCCGATCACGCTTCAAAATAATGGCGCTTGTTTGCCGAGATACCAAATTCCACGTGAACTCGAATGCGAGCGAAAACGAAAACAGAGTCGGCGAACAATTACGCATGGTCTTGAACTTCAAATCCCAACGCGAGAGATAAACCTAAGCTTCCCACGCGGAACGGGCAAAAATTCTCGACATTTCCAGAGAAAAAATTTTTGGGGCGCCACTTCGACGTAGTACGACCCTAAACACATAAATTCGACGTGGGAAACGAGCTCCCCACGCGGAACGCACTAAATTTCCAAAAATTTTCTTTAACGGGGTCCCACTTTAAAGTGGTACGGCCCTGGCGCAAAATTACCGTATGCGAAAACCATTAATTCAATGATAAGTCACCCACCCATTATTTGCAAAACTTGAGAAACATAAAGACTGCCGATAACCCGTACTTCGGCATTGTTTATTCTACGGCGCCTTTGAGTGCGCGAGAAAAAAACAACACTCCCGATCGCGACGCGGCACCGAATTCCAGGGCACACTCGCGGCACTTAGCGCGGGGCAATATACGGGAGGGTTTACAAAAAATAATACACAGTAAAATAATATTCAAGAAAAACACATAAAATGGATATAACAATAATGAAATTTGCATGCAAAATAAAAAAAAAGAAATCTTAACTCTAACATGCACACACAAAATAATATAATTCTCTGTAATGCTGACTCTCCCGAATTCGCGTTATTTATTTCTCCCGAATTCTAAAGGCGGAGGGCCCCACGTTGGACGCCACGTTGGGCGCCAAAATTTTGCTGCGACGCTTTTTCCTCAGACCCGCCATGTATGTGAAGTTAGCATATCAATTGTCAGCATATCCAAAAAAAAGTGGAGTTCTCTTCGCATACAATCGAATTCTATAGTTCAACATAAATTTTAACAATAGTTCAGGTCACTTAACATAAATAAACAGAAGTTGAGAAATGATATGCTAACTTCTCGCAAAGTCAGCATATCATATCACTTTTTCGAAATTTACTCCAATGAATTTTATAGTTTTTGACGAGTTCTATAGTTCTATAACATAGTTCTGACCACTGACTA